>CM064566.1:4619648-4626242 GCA_032716605.1 Paralithodes platypus | reverse complement strand
GAGTATTATATGTGTGTGTGTGTGTACTAAACTTATTTTTATACGGTCATGTTTCGAACTTCGGACACAAGAGGTTACATATAGGTTAGTTGGAAATTATGCCTGTCACTGTACCCTGTTCATTATAGGTAGGCTAAAAATTCAAACTTTAACCTCTTATAATTAAAAAAAACGACTTCGGTAACAAAACTAATATTTCTACCATTTGGGAAGGGTCAGCTAAACAATAGGTGTGGACATTTACAGCCCATTTGCTCTATCCCTTTGTGAGATACAGGGGATAGAGGTCACAATGTTTAACCTACTTTTAATGAACAGAGTATACATTCTATATTGCCCTCAATAAGAGACCTAAGAGAGAAAAATACAGTTTGGAAACAAACTTGGGAGATTATATTTTTCTATTATTATGTCTTCTTCATTCTCCATATTTAGCATTTTGTCTAGTTATCTATATATGACTACGAAAAATATACGGTATCCAATTCGTCTTAAGTAGGCCTATTTACCCAGAACACATAATGTTGGCTGCATACAGGTATAAGGCTTTACACATTAACTTAAATCAAAATCATCAAAGAAAATAAATAAATATACCGGTACCCCCCTTCTCTCTCTCTCTCTCTCCTCAGCCGCAGCACAATAACAAAACCACGTGACACGCAAGATGTAAACAAACCCCGTGATTGGCTGGCGTCCCCCGTTACCATGGCAACCTAGAGGGCATCCTGTCTTGCGATTGGCTGGTAATTTGATTCGCCTCTCTCCTGATTGGTCCGTCGAGCAAAACATGATGGCTACCTGAGTTTTGCGTGAATTTTGGCGTTAGAGGTAATTTTGTGAACCAGCTCGAAATTGGTGGCTTTAATTTAGTTAATCTCCGACGGCTGGCTTTAATCTTGCCTTTCTCTAAGACTGGAATTGGAATATAATTTTCCTTGTGTATTAGCACTATAATACATATGTTTGGGTGAGTAATGAATAAGAGAGAGAGAGAGAGAGAGAGAGAAACAAAAAAATAGCTGAAAAGACAGACACACATAATATAAATTATTTGTTTCTATAGACTAAAACTCAAGTATATTAAACAATATCTCAAAAATGAGAGGGGCTTTTTGTTAGTAAGATAGATTAGCAGAGACAAAAGTAATCTAGGTATATACGTAAAGAGAAGCGCTAGGAAATGTAGAGAATGAAATATAGGCATGGGGGAACAAGAGAGAGGGAACTTGATAATATGAATAATAAGAAAGAAAGGAAAGATAAAAGGAGAAACTAACGAAGGAAGTAAAAAATGGAAGAATAAAAAGGATGAAGGAACGAAAGAAAGGGAGAAGCAAAATACTGGAAGGAAGAAAGGTGGGAAGGATAGAAGGAAGGAAGGAAGGAAGAAAGATGAATAAACAGGGAAGGAGGGGGACAGAGAAATATATACTTAGCACAAATGATTTCATATAGTTCAAGTTACAGTATTAATTATATGGTAAATTGTAAAAATACAAACCAGTGCATGGCATTATGAAATATACAAATATTAGGGAAATATATATACTAAAATGTTGACTTACAAAACAGAGAGAGAGAGAGAGAGACGTAACATAGGAAGGGAAACACGAGATGGGGAAAATCAGAGAGAGAGAGAGGGGAGGGAAATAAGGAGGGGGGGGGGAGAGAGGGAGGGGGAGGGCTGACGCATTGCGACAAAGGTGAATCCTTCTCTCTCCCTCCATTTCTCTCGCTCTTTCTAGTTTTTCCCTCCCCTCTCTCTCTCACTCTCTGTCTTTATAACTAACTCAATCTCACTTACTCTCATTCTCACTCACTCACTCTCACATAATCTCTCACTCTCTCTAGTTTAACCCTCCCCCTCTTTCGTTCTTTTTTTCTCTCTCTCTCTCTCTTCTCACTACCATACTTTCCTCTATAGGCTACTTTTACCAGCTTAAAGTCACCTGCAGCCCCCCTCCCCCCCCCCTCATTTCCCAATCTATAAGTTGTATATTGCCCCCCCCCCCCCCTCCTCTCCCCCCCCCCCCCCCCCCTTCCCCCCCCCCCCCACCTCCCCCCCTCCCCCCCCACCCCCCATCCCCCACCCCTCACCCCCTCCCGCCCCCCTCCTTCCCCCCCCTCCCCCCCTCCCCCACACACCCCCCCCCCCCCCTTCCCCCCCCTTCTCTCCCCCCCCCCCCCCCCCCCTCCCCCCCTCTCTCCCCCCCCCCTCCCCCCCCACCTTCTCTCTCCCTCTCTCTCCCCCCCCCACCCCTCTTCCCCCCTCCTTCTCTCTCTCTCTCTCTCCTTCAACAACCACCGAATTATAAACAACACTAACTGTTTCCTGGAAGTGTTTAAGGACCGGACCCCCTCGTTTAGATCAAATGCCCTGTGTATTTTGTGTAAATGTTCAACCCCATTATGGCTTTAGTTTTTGAATTACCCCTTTTATATATAGTGGTGTTTATTATTGATTATTATTTCTTTATATTGTTGTCTATTTGTGTATATTACTTGTTTTCATGTCTCACTATTCTTCTCTTTCCCTCCCTCGCTTCCCTATTGTTTATCCTCTTCCCTCCCTCCCTCCCTCTCTCTTCCTTCCTTCTTCCCTCCCTTACGCACTCCCCTCCCTCCCTCTCTCTATTCCTCCCCCTCCCTTCCTTCTTTCCCTCCCTTCCCTCATTCGCATTCCCTTCCTCTGTCCCTCCATCTCCTTTCCCTCCCTACCTCCTTATTCCCCCCTCTTTCTCTCCTCCACCTCCCTCTCTCTCCCTATAGTCCTTCCTCCTTTCCCTACCTTACCCCTCCTTCTATCCCTTCCTCTCCCTCCCTTCTTCCTTCATTCCCCCTCACCCTCTCTCTCTCTCTGATTCTCTATAGTTTATAGTCTCTATAGTCTATAGTTTGTCTCCCCCTTTCACTTTGTTCAATAATTGCTTGATCCTTTCTTACTGTGATTTGTGTCACTGTGTACTCTCTCTCTCTCTCTCTCTCTCTCTCTCTCTCTCTCTCTCTCTCTCTCTCTCTCTCACACACACACACACACACACACACATTAAGATACACGGTCATACCCTGGCTTGCCCTGGTAAAGTTAAGGATGTTGTTATCTTGTAATCACCTAAAGTCACTCAAGCAATAGGATACACAAGACAAAAATACTACTACTACTGAGAGAGAGAGAGAGAGAGAGAGAGAGAGGGGGGGGGGGGGGGGGGGGGGTCGGGGGGATAGGTGGGGGGGGGGAGGGGGATAGTCACGGTTACGCTGCGGTATACAATTTTGCTGGGCACACTGAACTGATACTGTGAACACCAGGTTTATGGCTCAGAGGTAGGTAAGAGGTTATTAGGACAGGCACCAGCCAATACACTCTATCTTCATCTTAAAAGGGGGAAGTGTAGGTTTTTCTGGACCCATTTCTCCCTCATTAGTTTTCATATTCTAAGACGTTCGACCCATTAGTTTGGCGATTTTAAGACCATTCACCCTATTTTGTTGTCAATACTTAAACTTTTCGTGTCATTTAGGTGTCGATGGGGGAGCGATAGAGAGCCTGTAATTAAAGCGTCATGACTGGAGCCCCTTTTAGAGAACTACAGTCCCTTGTTGATATGACATTTTGTTTACATATTAATGAGGGTTTGGACAATCCAGCCATTTTACAAGCAATCTGTTTTGGCTTGTATATAAAGTTTTAACTGTATTGATAGCGTAATGGTTAGTGCGTGGAATTTCGGTGTGATTATTCTAGATTCGAATCCTTGGAGTGCCCTTTTCAAACTAAAATAATAATAATAATAATAATAATAATAATAATAATAATAATAATAATAATAATAATAATCATAAATAATAATATGTCAGTAGCCAGCCCTTATTCCCACAAGGGGTAAGGATCATCAGCAATAATAACAGTAACTAAGTTAATAAATAATGTAATTGATTAATAATATATAATAAATAAAACAAGCAATATTCACTAAAGCGATTAGTAAGGCTTATGAAAAGTAATTAAACTTCATGTATAAATTAATACATTAATAAACTTGCAATAACTTCTTCAACTTAGCTTAAATAAGATGTAAGCTAACTCAATTATCTTTCTCTCTCTCTCTCTCTCTCTCTCTCTCTCTCTCTGCTGTCCATATATTTCTTCACTTCCTTCCTTTAGTCTTTCCCTCCTCCGTTTTCTTCGCTTTAATAATCTTGCTCTTATTCTGCCTTTCTGTTGACTATCTATCTATATATTTATCTATATCTATCTATCTATATATATTCGAAAATACAAGGCCACGATTTATGTCTCTCCCTCCTCCATTTTCTTCGCTTTGATATTCTTTCTCTTAGTCTGCCCTTCTGTTTACTATCTATCTATCTATCCATCCACCTACTGTATATCTATCTACCTACCCCTCTATCTATCTATCCCTCCCTCCCTCCCCCTCTCGCTCTCTCCCCCAGGGCTGCTCCAACTAACCCAGTTACCACCCCTCCCCTGGGTTTTGCTCGCTCTCTCTCTTTCTCTCTCACCTGATGCCGCTTATTGTTCTAACTCACACCTACCCCTCTCTCTCTCTCTCTCTCTCTCTCTCTCTCTCTCTCTCTCTCTCTCTCTCTCTCACACACATACACCTGATGCTAACTCATATTTACCTCTCTCTCTGTGAATGTAATGGTTAGAGTGTTTAAAAATGTGTGTGATAACCCGGGTTCGAATCACGGTGGATCACATATATGCTTTAATTAGTTTCATTGGAGGTGTTTGGTGTTGTGGTGAAATTAATAAAATATAGAATATGTAAATATATACCCACATCTTACTCTTTCGGTATTATTCATAATAAACACGCCTATATCCCCACTGAGCTGAGCGTCGGCCCCTTCGTCCACGAAGCATGGACGTTGGTAGAGAGACTCAGACCAAGAGTGAGAGGGGTGGAAATGAGTTACTTGAGAAGTGCGTGCAGAGTTAAATTTTTTTAAAACATGGAGGGATAGACAGGACGAATGAGGAAGTAAGAAGGGCTTTGGTGTGGTTTGGGTGGTAGGTAGATGTGCTGGAAAGTGTTTGAAAAGGAACCACCTTGGAGATGGTCTCGGCCATAATATGGAAACCGATATGGAGAAGAAGCGAGAGAATGACTAAACCACCGTTCCCATTTCTCCGTTTAGGCCTCCGTTTTGGACGGGCCTACGTCATCGATGACGTAGGTTCGTCCACGTGTGGGCTCCGGCGGGTGGGAACCGAGGCTAGAAGCCCTCCGTCACGGCCGGATCCGACCTTCCGTTCAAAGTTGAATCTGATTTAACTTTGGACGGACGTAGGTACGCTTATTTATGGTGCCCATGAGATATTATATTGGCATGTACTGGTCACCAATGAATAGTACTCACCCTATAACCTATGCATACACACACAGGATGTACGTATAGTGCGTATTTATAATGTAAACAAGAGAAACACTCGCCCTCTCCGCCACAGACACTATGTTGGGCGAGTTCTGAAGTACTGCCAATGTTTTATAGCCCAGGAGCAAGGCGAAAATGTAGCCCACATTTTTAAATAGTCTCATACTTTCCATTTTGTGAAGCCAGAGTTGTATAGAAAGTGTAATTTGATAGCTGTGCATTTTGTCACGACGACCAAAATTGGAGCAAATTAACAAATTTTGGCTTGAAGTACATTGCCTCTTTTGATGCTATATAGTGCTCGTGAATTTAACTTGAATTTCAGGCTTTTTAAATATTCTCCCATATTTTGACTGTTTACATAGTGCATATCACGATATATTGTGTCAAGCAGTACCACAAAGACTTGTATACTTAAAGTAAACCCAACTGGGCGAGCTAAGAGGTAGTGTGGCAACATTGGACGTGAAGTTTTAACTCCTGGGAGAGCACACACGGCCAAACGGAGGCCAACACGGAGATATGGGAACCGCGCATTAAAGGGTGTACAAGAGCGAGGTGGAAGGACAGAGAGGGAGATGCAAACCGAAAGAGAGATGGAAGGATGGAGTGAAGAAGTATATGGATGAAGGCGGTGCTGGTTGGGAGGAGGGGCGTCGAATGCATGGGGGCGGTTCGTTCGTGGCCACCCCTTCGGGGATCACGGCATCAGGCAATAGATAGATACATATATAGAAGAAGGATATATGGTAGCTAAATGTATCAATTGAGATAGTCTGCTATCTCATAACGGGTAGATATTCTTCTGAAGCTGAATAAAACCGTTAACTAGTTGCCAGAATATAATGAAAAGGACGTCACCGGTACTGTATGGGTTAATCAATCCATGTATACATGTACCCCACAATCCATCAACCAATGTGTATCTATATAATGAAAAGGACGTCACCGGTACTGTATGGGTTAATCAATCCATGTATACATGTACCCCACAATCCATCAACCAATGTTTATCTATATATCTATCTAGTTACCCTTTAACTATCTACTGTGTTTATCTATATATCCCTATAAGCTCATAATACATAAGGTCTCTATGGGTAAGCTGTAGGATCAGGTAGGGTATATTTCATAAAGATTTGGGAGGATCTCGAAAGGCCTATAGTTGCTTATAATATACGGTATATA
>CM064566.1:4537148-4614648 GCA_032716605.1 Paralithodes platypus | reverse complement strand
TAAAGTGGTAAGACGTTCACATGTTCTTTTTTTATTATATCTATATTATATTATTTTAATATTAATAATAACACGGTGGCGTATATAAATAGTTGGTTTACCTAAGCGATTCATTCGTGTCCACCCCCTCGCGGATGAAGGAGTCTGGCAATAAATGGATAGATAATAGACTTATAGAATTTACGGTATTTACGAATTTATATGGCAAGCAAAACATACAGCCTTAACCTTTGTCTAGATTAATTGAATTAATTATATATTGCACTAAGTATAAACAACGATGCTAATAGGTCAGATAGTTACAGTATTTTCTTCTATCTTAAAATATTGAACCGAGGAATAAAAACGACATTGAGGTTAGAGTTTTATAATATAGGCCCTTATGTATTTAAACATCGACAAATCAACATCAAAGGAAGGACAAATATTCGTGTACTTATATTAAACAAAGTATAGACAATGTTCACAATTTCGTTTATATCCGAAAGAAACGTTATAAGACATGTTACTTACGACCGGTGCGGAAGGTACGCTGTTCACGAAAAGGTCTACTACGTGGTGGAAATACTGAACACACCAAATGATGAAGGTCAGGTGTAAACATCTTGTGAGAGAGAGAGAGAGAGAGAGAGAGAGAAAGAGAATGTAGTGTGTGTGGCAGGAGGAAATGTGTGTGTGTGTGTGTGTATGTTAATTTCCTATACCATACATACACAGAAGAACTATCTATTAACAAGCCATCATAGACTTGCCTTGATAAACCACATTCGAGTCAAAGTTACAATCCAATTTCGGTCCTTTTAAGGGGAGATCTCCACTTGAGGGATTTTTTTCTTGACCCCTTTCTCCCTCATGTTTAGCCCCATTGCTTTTGATATTATAAAACGTTTGCCCCATTAGTTTGGCAATTTTAAGAACTTTCACCCCATTTATGTCACTTTTAAGACCTTTCGTCCCATTTAGGTGTCGATTTTATCCTGGCGAGCGATAGCGAGCCTGTATTTTAAGAGGAACCGGCCTTCGGCCGGGAAATTTTTCTACCGAAAAATGTACAAATTTATCTTGAAAGGGCCTCAAGGGGGTGTAATTTTAAGCTTGATGGAGGTCTAGGGAACAAACTAAATACCTCCCCTTAAACCCGATGAAGAACAAGTGTATTGATTTTATGTAACTAGTAAGATTGAATTAGAAGTGTATTTGCTTATGTAGTAGTTGAATAACATGATCATTTAACGGTGTTAAAGCAAATTATTCGTGTAACTCAATTATACTAAGCTTTCTTCCATATATAATTTGGCTAACTGTACATGAGGATAGAGTTAGCCTATAGACAAATATTTATATATGACCAGTATACAATAAAATATATATATACTGTATATATATATATATATATATATATACCATACGAGGAGCACTTTATTGACAAGTTACGTTACGCACAGAGCTTCATCTGGTCTATGCGAAACGTTGTCAATAAAGTGTCCCTCCTCATATGGCGTTTATATAAATATTGTCAACCTTTTTCTGAGTTTGTTTTTATGAATAGAAAATAAGATGAAGCCACTAGGCCTCCTAATCTTCACACATATGTCAGCTCATAATTCCACATATAGTCAATACAAAATAATAGGTATATTATATATTGTACTCATAATGTAAGCTGATAATTCCACCCATAGTCAATACAAAATAATAGGTATATTATATATTGTACTCACCTTCATCCCATGATTGATGTGGTCTACAGGAGGCAGCTCACACGCTAGACTTCCTGAAACAAAGTACAATATTATTAGTAGAATTATTAACACTTTATTATATCTATAATTGTGTTATTGTTTTAAAACACTCTGTACTAATATAATCCATGTGCCAGAATAGACGAATTCTACAAACGTGAATATTTATCTTTATGATGCAAATAGTGGGTGGGTGGGACTCGTTAGCCTTGGTCGGCAACTCATCTAGGGGAGACATCCTTATACAAATTCGGGTGGATGGGACTCGTCAGCCTTGGTTGGCAACCTGTCTAGGGGAGTAAACCTGATACAAATCCGTACTGCTTACCTAAGGGTAAGGCAGGTTAGTGGATGGAGTAGCCGAACACCACTGTAGAAAAATAGTGCTAACAAGATACACAGAGGGCCTCGGAGTCGGACCGATCCTAAATTGAGTGGTCAATCCTGTAAGTCCTTCACTAAGCTGGCTCGGGTTGTCCCTCTCACAGGGAATAGGTCCGCTTGGGGGCATTCTGTGTGTGGCCACCCTCGTAAGGGGAGTAAGGCGTCCGGCAATAGATAGATAGATGTTCTATCCAACAACCAACTCTACTCCTAAAATCGATTAATGAAATTTAACACACACATGTGGCAGTCCGTGGATTCGAACCCAGGACGCTCACACCGAAAATCAACACCTTATGCATTGCGCCATGAAAACAGTTAAAGAATGGTGGACACTGCCTACGATTTATTATGCAACTTCGAATCCTGCATATCAATCTAAGCATGTACACACATCCCAACTGCAACTCACGTACTGTAGGCTATGCATATGTGAATGGAAAGAGCAATTAATGGGGCCTTAACCACTAGGGAAGTCCTCTCGATAAATTACTCCTGAACCAATATCAATTATTATGTTCTATCCAACAACCAACTCTACTCCTAAAATCGATTAATGAAATTTAACACACACATGTGGCTGTCCGTGGATTCGAACCCAGGATGCTCACACAGAAAATCAACATCTTATGCATTGCGCCACAAAGACAGTTAAAGAATGGTGGACACTGCCTACGATTTATTGTGCAACTTCGAATCCTGCATATCAATCTAAGCATGTACACACATCCCAACTGCAACTCACGTAGGATATGCATATGTGAATGGAAAGAGCAATTAATGGGGCCTTAACCACTAGGGAAGTCCTCTCGATAAATTACTCCTGAACCAATATTAGTTTCATCGCTGTCTCTCTCTCTCTCTCTCTCTATATATATATATATATATATATATATATATATATATACTGGGTGAGGGCTGGTCCTACCCATCTGTCTACCATTCTACCTATATATTCTACCCATCCATTCATCCATACACCCACTCCATCAACTCTCTCTATTCCCTCCATCCATCAAGCTACCAATCCACCTGTCTACCTACCTACGGATCTATCTATCTATCTATCTACCCATTCTACCTATCTATTCTACCCATCCATTCATCCACACACCACTCCATCAAATCCGTCTAACCCTCCATCCATCAGCCGTCGCTAAGTAGAAGAACGTTGATGGATCTGTTTTTCACCCTGTGTGGAATAGTGTAAGAGAGAGAGAGAGATTTACATAGATACACTGACCACACAGACCTTACGATCCCAGCGAGGTGGTCAGGACTTAATTCTAGTAGAGATAGCTAACCCGAGAGTAAGGTAGCCTACAAGGGAAGGAAATGATAGAAAAGAAGATAGCAAAGAAGGATAGAGAGAGAGAGAGAGAGGTTGGGCGGGGGGGGGGGGGAGACTTATATACAATGCTAATTTATCCTTGCACCTGCTTAGCCCTTCTTAGTCAAGGAGGAGAGGCTTAGAGAGAGAGAGAGAGAGAGAGAGAGAGAGAGAGAGAGAGTAAGCTGAAAAAATACGGGTAAACATAGTAAGAACATGGAGAGAACAGTTGCCCACATGGTTACGGTAGTATCTCATCTATCTTGCGTTTCATCTAAAGGAAACACGTACTTTAATAATGTATAGTTCAAGACACTCACCGGCGAACGTACAGTGGGACAAATATATGATGTCACGGCACCAAGTATATTTAGGTCAATAATTGGTATCAGCACTATCTAAGTATTTAATTCATCGCTTCGAGTGAGATATACGAACATGTTCCTATCTTTACACACCCTATTCAACATCTGACAGATATTGATACAGCACACAGCGAGTAAAACATCATGACAACGGATACACAACTTATTTGGCCAACCGTATGAAAAAGCTGCTCTACTAATACAATATCCGATGTGAGTTTGTTCCAAGTAGTCTTTATTACACACGAAGATTTATGTATCCAAATATTATAGTGTTCAAACTCTCTAACTTCAACTTTTATCCATAAATGAACGTTTAATTCATATCATAAGAAAGAAAAATAGAAACAGAGAGAAAACAAAAGGGCACACGAAGATAAAAGCCAATATATTTTTCCCTTAGCCATTATCAAAATGCCTCTATATATATAATATATATATATATATATATATATATATATATATATATATATATTTATATATATATATATACATATATATATAATATATACACACATATATATATATATATATATATATATATATATATATATATATATATATATATATATATATATATATATATATATATATATATATGTACACTGGTATATATATTTACTGTATATATAATTGATGTTTCCCTGAGTTTAATCGCAAGCCCTCTCTCTCTCTCTCTCTCAAAGCGCCGGAAACACCTCATTACCTCATTCACTGCACAAATTTGCATTTCCGACAATTGTCCTCGCATGTTTCTTTCCGCATTTAAAAAGGGAAACTACAAAATAAAGAATCCTAATTAATTGTATCCGTCGCCTTGGGTACATAACTAAGGAAAATGTGAAAAATATCCTTGTTTTATTCCTAATTGCAAGCTATTTGATGAGAAAATATAAGGAGAGGCACGCGCGTAAGAATGAAAATGTCTACCCTCTATTAGGCACTCTCAGAAAACGAGCCTACTTGATGAGAAAATGGTTAAGCCGTAAGAGAAAACGGAGACATTGTAGGAGTATCTAATTTAATAGTTGCACCCCGCCAATTCCTAAGGCCCGAATTCAGAACACCTCGGATTTGGGAGCAGGTTTAAACCTGGGATTGAGATTACTCGATCCTGGATCGAAAACAAAGGTTTATCCGTATGCAGAACACGGGCTTAAGATCGAGATCGAGTAATCCAAGGCTTAAAACTCTGTTAAAGTCGAAGGTTTGCAACAGCCAATCACAGTGTCGTAAGGAATGCAGTCAGCCAATAAGAACACGAACGAGCCATTGTATCTATATATGGGGATCTGGATGGCTCCGCACCTATGCGCAGTCAGTATGTAATAATAAAGCAGTCCTTTATTATACGCTACCTGCCTTGCAGATTGGAGCCTGGATCGAGTCTTACGTAAATGCACAATAAATATAGGCCTGTGGTTATAGGCTTCAATCTGCAAGGCAGGTAGCGTATAATAAAGGACTGCTGTATTTATTACCCTTCCGTAATATGGCGGAGCTGTCCAATCTGCAAGGCAGGTAGCGTATAATAAAGGACTGCTGTATTTATTACCCTTCCGTAATATGACGGATATGTCCAATCTGCAAGGCAGGTAGCGTATAATAAAGGACTGCTGTATTTATTACCCTTCCGTAATATGGCGGAGCTGTCCAATCTGCAAGGCAGGTAGTGTATAATAAAGGATTGCTGTATTTATTACCCTTCCGTAATATGACGGAGATGTCCAATCTACAAGGCAGGTAGCGTCAGAAAGGACCTCTGAGTTTAGTACCCTTCAGTACCCGACTGAGGTATGGAGCTGTACTAACCTGCTACTACTGAGTGATACATACTGACTGCGCATAGGTGCGGAGGTGTCCGTAATCGCTATATGTCCTTATTTTCGTCTTTTGCTTTCGCTCAGGTGAATTCTAGTTTGTAATTACCAATTCACAAAATATATTATATAATATAATAAGTTGTTTTACCAAGAGAGTACACATTAAACAAATATGTATATAGAATTAGAAATTATCCGGTACCGGGTAGCCGGGGCCTACTGTAGTAGCCTACTACTGACATGTCGCTACTTTCCTCCTATTTATTTCAGTTACTTCAAGCTTTTGAGAGTTTCGAAAATTTTAAAATGTATCTAAGCATATAGATGATGGCATATATCGGACATAATATTTAATTTACGAGTATAAGCCTATGTACTGTATGTGTATGTCATGAAAGATAGGCCTACTGTTGGATATTGGCAGGTAGCCTATTCAGAGGAAAAATACAATCAATCAAGCTTTGCCAAACTCCAGTACTGTGATAAACTGCAACCTGTTATTTTTGTTTTGTAATCAATTATCAACAAATAAATGTTCATTGATTTCTACATGTACGGATATCAACTGCTCCATTTATCCAAACCAATTGCATGGCAACCATAGGCTATTAATACGTTTGAAGTCACCAAGCTAATCATAAAAAGAAAGCACCCTCATTGTATTTATAGTTCCAAATATTGAGATTGGCTTATGTATTAATGCAGAACTAATGTGTACTCCGTGGTTCGACTTATAATCTATCAATTAATACATTTAAGAGTGATAATGATGACTAAAACGCTAATCCAAATACTGTAGGCCGCTACATTACGTAGGCTACAGTAAGTCAAGCTTATACCTAAGATACTGCATCCACTGCATGCTCAGCACTGTTAATACTCCCTCAATTGGACACATGTAGGCTATATAGGATAAATAGCTCAACTGAAATCATTTGTAACCATTAAGTATGTAGGCGAAAACCGTTACCAATGTGACTCGTGATTTAAACTATGCAGCATTGCAACCTACTAGGCTATGGTAAAGACAACTCATACAAATTATCTCTCTTATCCTAGGCTACTTGTTAAATACATTTGAAGACAATGGTTCACTTGTGATTCCTTATTTATATAAGCTATATATTTTAATTTGTATAAAGGATTAATAACTGCATGGATACAGTTAATAATTAAGCCTATAGCCTATCTGCTGTGCAACATGTAGTGAACTAATAGGCTACTATTGGTTCTATGAGAAACTAATAAAATACTAACATATATAATATATGTCCGTGGACATTTAATTATAAAATTAATTTGATTCAGCATAGAGGCATCTCAGGTTATCAAGACACTTACAACTATTCGAATAACCACACCAGTGATTAGGCTACGGCGATGCTTCGTTCCCTTGGCACTTATTATTTATTTGTTCGGTTGCTTAGACAATTTCCAACGTAATGTAAAGATTGTTGCCGTTTTTTACAATATAATAGAAGCGGTTTAATGACAGTTTGTGTTAGTTGGAAGTAATAATATGAAAATGTTAGTGGCGAGTAGGAAGCCTTCGATCGATCGTCTGTGTAAGACCTTTCGCCCCATTTCTTTGTCAATATTGTTTTTCGTATTTTTTTCGTATTTTTTGAGCACCAGGTGTGAAGAAACTACCCAACACCACCACCTGTCCGGGATCGACCCCAGATCCTCTCGGTTTTGAGCCGAGGGCACCACCAATGTGCCACAGGATACCCCAAACATCTTTACCTGCCCGGGATCGAACCCAGGTCCTCTCGGTTGTGAGCTGAGCATGCTACCAATTCGCCACAGGCATAAAAAAAAAGCACTGAAGACATTTGATGCCATCCAAATCTGATATGCGTACCTGAAGGCCTAGGCTAGCCTATTACCTTTGATTACCTTTGAAGAATTCCGTCTGGGAGCGACGCAGCTAAGGTGGACCTCCGCATGTTCCGGGCAGCGCTCCCCTCCTCATCTCTGGGTCTTGGACTCTTGATGGGAGACTGTTGTTGGAGCCTGGGTAGCCTGGTGTTGGTGGCTGGTCTGGGATTCTAACCAGCCACTTGTCTAGTTTGTGTTTAAATGTGTCAACGGTTACACCTGTTAGATCCCTAAGCTCTCTAGGGATGCTGTTGAAGAGTCGGGTCCCGTTGTGTTGGAAGCTGTGGTGAACTAGCGTCTTCATTCGCTGTGTGGAGGCTTGAGTGCTTCTGACGTAGCATAGGCGTCCTCTTCTTGGATTTGCGTTTTCAACCAATCCCACATTTGGAACCCTTCCTTCTAGTATCTTCCATACGTAAATTACAACGTATCTCTCTCGTCTACGTTGGAGAGAGTAAAGCCCCAGTTCTTTGAGCCTTTCCAGGTAATTTAAGTGGTTGACTCCTGAAATTCTGCTTGTGAAAGTTCTCTGTAATGCCTCGATCTTTGCTATGTCTGTTGATTTGTGTGGGGACCACAACTGACAGCAATATTCGAGTTTGGGCTGCACCAGAGATTTCCACAAGGTCAGCATACACACCCTTTCTCTTGTGTTGAAGGTCCTAAGGATCCATCCTGAAAGTTGTCGTGCTGCTAGAGTGATTTTGGAGTAATGGTAGGAGAAGGTGGCATCATTACTCATGTATACCCCAAGATCCTTAGTGTGGTCTTTGGCCGGTATTAATTGTTGATCACATTGGTAGTGGGTCGAGCTTTTGATAATTTCTTTGCCCCCATACCTTAAGAGTTCAAACTTTTCTCCGTTGAGAGCCATGTTATTATTTTTTGCCCAGCTTACGACTCTTTCTAGGTCTTGTTGGAGTAGTCTGGTATCTTCCTCGGTCTCTATCTGCCTCTTTATCCTCGTGTCGTCGGCGAATGAAGTGGCTGATGAGTGTCTTAGGCCGGCATCGATGTCGCCAACCATTATGAGGAAGAGGAGAGGACCCAGTACAGTGCCTTGAGGTACACCGCTGACCACTTTACTAGGGTCTGATAGGGCCCCCTGTACTGTCACTCTTTGGGTCCTGTCCTTAAGGAAACTGTGGATCCAGTGTCCTACCTTCCCAGATATCCCGTGAGATCTTAGCTTGTGGAGGAGGATCCCGTGATCTACCTTGTCGAATGCTTTCGCGAAGTCCAGGTAGATCACGTCAGCATTGTTCCCATCCTGCATTTCTTCTAGAATGGATTCATAATGGAGTAGTATAATATGTATGTAGCTTACTTACATCTTAATTACTTATAAATCCTTTATTGGTAGCCTAAACATAGGCCTAGTTGTAGCTTGTAACTCCTTTGGTAAATGCTATGTCGGCGTTCTTTGACACTAGGATCTAACTACTTATTATACAAAATTAGCAATGTGCAAGAAGTGGGAAGTTATCTGACTTTTTTCCGAGCGGACACTAAATTCGATAAACTACACCATTTCACACATCACATCTTCTTATATACACTCATTTCTGAAAGACAATAATGCTACCTACCCTTCTAGCACAAATTATTCCCCTCAGCGATGGAATAACGCGAGATAATCGCTAATATATCTCACTGACTCCCAAGGTGATGTCGCGAAGTTCCCGCCTAAAACTGTGTACCAGAGACCATGTATGTAACTTCCATTTCATCTATCTTTTTAGCATTTGTGTTTGTCTGATTAGCCTTTTAGTAACGCATTCATGATTTAATATATCATAAAATGACAATAAATGTATTGATATGTAGCTACAATTGCTATATCGTATAATTTACCATTTTAGAGAAGTGTGGATATAGGCATTTTTATTCAATTAGCATGCACTCAAATCGTGGATAAATTACTTAGACTCTATAACATAACTTTTACATTGTATATTTATAGGTAATATACATTTGTATTTGCATAATTTTACACTTAGGACCCTACATAAAACAAACATGGACGAAGCAACTCTATCCAAAATGAAGGTGCGTCATATTTTTACCATTTTCCACTGTTATTTTACCATGAATCATGCATTCATTACTCTAGGATGAAAGTAGAGGCTTTTATTGATGTATGGGATGTATTTTAGTTAGCAAGTAAGTTTTAACTGGGGAAGAAATGGCCATTATAATTGAAGTTTACCGCCTTGGAGCCACGGGGGACGTCTGTAGGTAATCGCAAACAATATTGATTCATACTGGACGCCATGTTGTTAACCAAAATATGTGTATGTTTCCTATTTTACAGGCTTTATTTAATTAATTTATATGATTTTATGTATATTTCTATAATTGTTATGCATACAATGAATAATAAAGCTTTCAAGAGTAAGTTATTACCGGAAATAAACTATAATAATGTTTTGATGGTTCCAATATGGCGGGCTACTGTAACCCGATTGACGCCTGAGTGGGTGCCGGCGGCGTGCCAAACTGTAGCTTTATATAGCTTCTATAATTTGGACTGCCAAGGCCTCGTGCACCCATTTTAGCCTCCCAGTTACGCTACCGCTGTTTTGACATTAACATGCCAGATATTGTTGATAGGCTAATGCAGTGAAATTTGAGTGATTTAGTGAAAGTGAAATAGGCTAGGCTAAGGATAGGCTATCGTTGAGTAACCTGCTGCCTGGGACCTGAGAGGTGAGTTAGAATTAATTGTATGTGCAGCTTATGCTTTAGCCTACAAGTTAAGACTGTTAAATCCAAGCAACCTTTCTTAGCGATAATCGCACGCTCTCGGTCATTTTGCGTCTAATTAGGCTAGGAGGTGTCTGGTCATAATGCCGACGCCGGTAGTTTGACAAGCCACCAGCGTCGGCATTTCGTCTTGAATGGACACGAGACTTAGTAACCTCTTTTTGGTTTGTATGTTCAATAAATGGTAGCATTCAAGGAGACTACATCGGACTCTTCTTCTTACCTCTGACCAGGTATAGGCTATCCTAGTGTTTACTAGCCTATACCCCTTTGAAAGGACATTAGCCTAACCTAAAAACCTTACCTAACCTATCCTAGTATTATGGATTTATGGGTGGGGGCTGCCACCCCCACACCCCCGCTAGGCTATTTGACAGATTTTTGGTGTATTTTTTTCTGTGAAATCAGGGTTTTTCAAGTGTCGATAACGAAATTCCTCCATGCGTACTAGCCTAGGCCTATAATGAGAAAAATATGGCGAGTCTATTGGTCCCTATTTTCCCTAATAAATTGTTTCTAATAAGGCGGATGCAGTGTCCTTGAAGATTATCCAATAAATGACTTAGGCCTAGTAGGCTAACCTCTTTTTTAGTTTGTTTGTTCATTAAATTTGTCCAAAATTATATTTTGTTTCAATAATGATAGGCTAATAGGGCCTAGGCTACCGTATGACAGGGTGTCAAAGCAAATAACTATGAATTGAGTAGCACTATTTTCCTGAACCCAGTAGCATTAATGCTTGGACGAATGGCGAGCGCCTAAGCTAAATATGCAGATTTCAATTTTATCGAAGAATAGGTCTAGTCTACTGTCTAGATAGGATGGTGGCCATTTAGACAATTGGGGATGGATGTAGAGTTCGGGCGCGTACGGTCGTCATGTTTACATAGGGCAATCGCTGCGGTTAACTTCCCGTCTATTTTGACGGCGATTTTTTTTCCCGGTTATTTTCCCTCTGCTGGCAATATTGGCCTATATGATGATGACAAAATGTCATGGGGGGGGGTGAGGGGGGCAAAGCCCCCCTCAACATATTATTGTATCCAATGGCATTCAAAATAGACGGGAACATGATTGCAAAGGTCCGACGCCTCCCCCGCCGCCGTCATGTTTACATTTGTCGATCACCGTGGTTAAGTTCGCGTCTATTTTGACGGCGATTTTTTTCGGTAATTTGCCCCCTGCTGGCAATATATATGATGATGACAATATGTCATGGGGGTGAGGGGGGGCAAAGCCCCCCTCAACATATTTTTGTATCCAAAGGCAGTCAAAATAGACGAGAACATGATGGCAAAGGTCCGATGCCACTACGCGTAGTGTAAACAATGAAGGTGGTACGCCCGCAATTAACATTCTTGCCGACAATTGGCTGCCATGAATGCCCATGATGGCAACATCTTGCCGGCTGTGGCACTGGCACCAAAACGGCAATAATACCGTACTGTACTTTGTAACTGTCAGTCAGGCCTAATTACATTTTGTGTAGGTCTAGGCTATTTCGTGTTAATACTATTCAGTCTTTTCAGATAGGCCCAGGCTAATCTTATTAACTGAGTAATTGATAGCCTATCGATTAATCAACCGTCAATTTAACAAACAAATATTTTCTGTTATGGGTAGGCCTAGCACTAATTGTAAAGTAAAGTTGAGTAGCATTACGATAATCGGCGCAGTTTTACACCCTGCCGTATGATAATTACGACTTGGGTAAAACACCGAAATAGGTACTTTGGTCCGTAATTGAGTACCGCCAACTTCAGCTGGGTGGTATTCTTTCTGTCTTTCTTCTTCGGCGTATTCACACGTCAGCTAGGCTAGTAATAAGGTTAATATACAGGAGACGCAACAATGTGTTTTTCAGTTTTTTTTTGGGGGGGGTATTTTGATTTTGTTTTTGGTGTTTTAGTGGAATCTAGTGATGAAATTGAATGGGAATTAAGCATTTACCCATTATCCATCAATCTAAAGACACGCCCCCCGATAGTGGGGAGGGCTATGAAGATCAGGGAAATTGAGAGGTAAAAAGCGTATAGAACACGATAATACACATTTGTAACCAAAATTTGGCTCGGGGTTTTGTCAATTTCCAGACCCATAAAACCCATCAAACAGGCACCGGCACTAGAACTAATAGAGTTTTCCCATGCTAGAATAAGAAGGGCTATAGAAAATATGAACAGAAGTAAGTCACCGGGACCAGATGGGATACACCCAAGAATCATAAAGGAAGGAGGGGAGATGTTAGTAGAGCCATTGAAAATGTTATTTGAGGTATCGTTTAATACAGGACAAATCCCGATGGACTGGAGAGAGGCGAACATACAGCTATATTTAAGAAGGGAAAGAGAAATGACCCAGGGAATTATAGACCAGTCAGTTTGACAAGTGTTATGTGTAAACTAATGGAAACGGTAATTAGAGAAGGAATAATGGATCATATGAAGTCAAACCAACTTTTCAGTGGGAGACAGTTCGGATTCTTGCCGGGGAGGTCGACGGTACTACAGCTAATTAAGGTGGTAGATGATTGGATGCAAATTCTAGAAGATGGTGATGTAATAGACGTGGTATATTTGCGATTTTATGAAGGCCTTCGATAAGGTCCCACATAAAAGGTTAATAGAGAAAGTTAGAAGCTATAATATAGGGGAGAAATGTGTGAAATGGATAGAAGCCTTCCTGAAAGATCGGAGACAGAGGGTACTGGTGAATGGAATAGGCTCGGGGTGGAGGGAAATTACAAGTGGGGTACCTCAGGGATCTGTGTTGGGACCACTGCTGTTCGTTATATTTATCAACGACTTGCCTGAAGTTATAACTAATGGAAGTGAGGTATACCTGTATGCGGATGACACTAAACTGTATAGAAGAGTGAGGAGTAAGGAAGATATGGGTTTGCTTCAAGGAGATGTGGAGGGCATGAAGGGATGGTCTGAGCATTGGTTAATGCCTTTTCATCCAAAAAAATGCAAGTACATGCGGATTGGGACCAGCAAGATAGACAAGGTAGGATACAGTATGTATGAAGCGATGGAGGAAGTGAGTGCAGAAAAGGATATAGGAGTAGTGATAGACAATAAGTTAAATTTCTCAGAACATTTAGCGGAAAAGATAAACAAAGCCAATAGAATTGTAGGGCTGATAAGGAGGACATTTGTGTCACTTGACGAAGAAATCTTCAGGAATCTCTATACAGCGCTGGTTAGGCCGCACCTGGAATATGCGAACCAGGTGTGGGCTCCATATATGGTAAAGGATATAGAAGCAGTGGAGAAAGTGCAGAGGAGAGCTAGCAAGCTGGTACCAACGTTGAAGAACGCGGGCTATGAGCAGAGGTTGAGGACACTGGGGCTTCCGACACTGGCATATAGGAGAAAGAGAGGGGATATGATAGAGACTTTTAAGATAGTGTCAGGAAAGTACGATGAGGATGTGTGTGAAGGTATCTTCTTGATGCGGGAGGGAACAAGAACGAGAGGACACTCTAAGAAAATTTACAAAGAAAGAAATAGGCTTGAGAAGGCAAAGAACTCATTTTGTGATAGTGGTAAATGAGTGGAACGCACTGCCCCAGTATGTAGTCGATTCCGAATCAATAAGGGAGTTTGAAAGTAATCTTGATAAAGCATGGGGAAGACAAGATTTGAAGTTTGATTATAAAACAAAAATACACACTTACACTTTGTTACACTTATACTTTGTTGTATTCCGTCCGTTAGTGACACAGTTGAGCTGGGGCTCCACTGCGACCAGGCAGCTCCCTTTCTTCCACTCTCCATTCCAGAAGTCGGTTGGAGTTGGTGCTGGGGTATCCTGGTGTTGGTGGCCGGTCCGGTATTTTGGCCAGCCACATGTCCAAGTGTTTCTTGAAGGTGTCTGGAGACACCCCGGTCATGTTCCTGAGAGGGGCTGGTATACAGTTGAACAGTCTGGTTCCATTGTATGTAAAGCTGTGATGGATCAGGGATTTGATTTTTTGTGTTGATCCCGGCGTAGTCCTCACATAGCACAGCCTCCCTCGCCTTTGGTGTTGAGTCTCTTGGATGTTTGGATTTGGTACCTTTTTTTCCAAAATCTTCCAGACGTAGATGCAGGGTGTCAAAGCAAATAACTCTGAATTGAGTAGCACTATCTTCCTGAACCCAGTAGCATTAATGCTTGGACGAATGGCGAGCGCCTAAGCTAAATATGCAGATTTCAATTTTATCGAAGAATAGGTCTAGCCTAGATGGGATGGTGGCCATTTAGACAATTGGTTGCCATGAATGCCCGTGATGGCGACATCTTGCCGGCTGTGGCACCAAAACGGGTAATTTTTTTGAAAAGACTCGCAGCGTTATTAGGCCTATACATAATTGATTAGGGAAAGTGAAGCTCTTTGGAATCCTTATAATATATTACCATAGATTCCACTGTGGGAGAATAGTTTTGATAGTTAACTATAGTTAACTATAGTTTTGATGTAAATACTACCGCAACTACGAATCTTGTTTCAGAGACCTAGTATATTAACCTAACCAAACAACCTAACCTAACCTAACCCTAGAGTGCCCTAGACCCAGTACGTGGGATACAACACTAGCCCAGGTTGCAAGTTGCATGTCAGCTACTGTGGGTTCATATATTAGACATACAGTAACATCTTTGTAGAACGTAACACTTTACCGTAGCGAGTGTACTCCATTTCGAACACGTCCGTAGCAGAGCTCTCAAGATTGCGGGACTATTTATATCGACAAAATCGAGTTACAAAACTTATGAAAACTATTCTACCACAACGGAATCTATGCGAGTATATTATAAGGATTCCATAGAGCTTCACTTTCCCTAATAAATTATGTATAATAACGCTGCGAGTCTATTCGCGATAATTATCCCAAAACGGCAATAGGCCTAATACCGTACTGTACTTGTAACTGTCAGTCAGGCCTAGGCCCTAATTACATTTTGTGTAAGTCTAGGCTATTTTGTGTTAATACTATTCAGTCTTTTCAGATAGGCCTAGGCTGATCTTATTATTTGAGTAATTTATAGCCTATCGATTAATCAACCGGCAATTTAACGAACGAATATTTTCTGTTATGGGTAGCACTAATTGTAAAGTAAAGTTGAGTAGCATTACGATAATCGGCGTAGTTTTACACCCTGCGTAGATGATGATGTATCTCTCCCTACGTCTTTGAAGTGAGTACAGCTGCAGCTCCTTGAGTCTCTCCCAGTAGTTAAAGTGTTGAAACCCATGGATTTTACTGGTGAATGTCCTCTGGGTGGCTTCAATTTCTGTTATTTCTCCTACTTTTTGGGGAGACCAGAGCTGAGAGCAGTACTCCAGTCGTGGTAGGACCAGTGACTTCCACAGTGTTAACATACACCTCTCATTTCTTGTGTGGAAGGTTCTCAGGATCCAGCCTGCTATTTGCTTTGCTGTTGTTGTGGCTTTGGTAATATGCTGGGAAAAGGTGGCGTCACTGCTCATATTTACTCCCAAGTCCTTCACTGTGTCCTTGGCGGTAATTTCTTGCTGTCCACTTTTGTAGTTGGTGTCGTTTTGTAGTGCTCTCTTGTTCCCGTACCTTAGAAGCTCGAACTTGTCTCCGTTTAGGGCCATGTTGTTTTCTTCTGCCCACTTCAGGATTTTGTCCAAGTCTTGTTGTAGTAGCTGTGCATCATGTTGTGAGGTGATTTTCTTCATGAGTCTGGTGTCATCTGCAAACGATGAGGCTGTTGAGTGTTCCAGGTCCCTGTCGATGTCTCCTATCATGATGAGGAATAGAAGAGGTCCCAGTACTGATCCTTGTGGTACTCCGCTGATGACCCCACCTGCTTCTGATAGGCTTCCTTGAACCGTGACTCTTTGTTTTCTGTTGGTGATGAAGCTGTGGAGCCATCTTCCAAGGTCTCCCCCTATTCCCAGTGATTTGAGTTTATGTAGAAGGATCCCATGGTCCACCTTGTCAAAAGCTTTGGCGAAATCTAGATATATGACGTCTACATTTTCTCCGTCTTGAATATCCTGTAGGATTTTGTCGTAGTGTGATAGTAGTTGTGAGAGGCAGGAGCGGCCTTGTCTAAAGCCATGTTGACCCTCGTTGAATGCCTCGTTATCTTCCAGGTAGCTGACCATCTTAGCTCGTATTGTTCTTTCTATGATTTTAATAAGATGTGACGTCAGCACCACTGGTCTGTAATTTTTGGCTATGCCTTTACTACCCCCTTTGTGTATTGGTGTGACAGTACCTTCTTTTAGGGATTGTGGTACATATCCAGTTTGGAGGGACTTGCTCCACAGCAGTTTTAGAGGCAAGGCTAGCTGATGTTTGCAGTTTTTTAGAAGTTGGGCATGAAAGCCGTCTGGTCCTGCCGCAGAGTTTGGTCCAATCTTGTCGATGGCTGCTATTATGTCCTCTGTTGATACTGTTACCGAGGAGAGTTGATGTGGTGTCCCTGGAGCGTTGTCAAAGAAGGTCGTTGCATTATCGATTTTCTTGTCTTCATTTGGCGGGCTGAAGACACTTTCGTACTGCTGTTTGAGTATCTTGGCCATTTCGGTTGGGTCACTCTCAAGTTCGCCCGTAGGTTTTGCAAGTGGTCCTATAGTTGAGGTGTTCCTGAGTCTCCTTTTTGCGTATGCATAGAAGAATTTGCTATTTACTCGTATGTTTGCAACTGCTTGGAGTTCTTCACGTGTTCTTTGCTCTTGGTGTGACTGGATGAGTTTACGTTCAACTTCATCGAGCTCTTCTTGTAGTTTGGTGATATTGTGCGCATAGCTGGTCTTCCTTTGCTTGGCTCTCAAGTACGTCCTTTTCTTCATTAGTATTTTTCTATCTCTGGGAATCTGCTTGATCTGCTTCCTGCTTGATTTGGGTGGTATGGTGTTTTTACAGGTCTCCAGGCATTGTTTCTGGAGGATACTGAGAGTTTCGTCGACGTTTTTATCTTCGAATAGTGCCCTCCAATCAGTTACTGCCAGTTCTGCTCTCAGTCTGTCCCAGTCTATATCTTTGCTGTAGAAGTTGAGATCTTTCAGAGAGGTGCAGGGTATTTGGCTTGATTCCTGTTGACATCTTCTTGGTGGTGTGGGGGTTCTAACTTTGATGAGGCTGTGGTCGGACATTATAGTTTTTACAGTTTCGTACGAGTGTACCAGGTCGAAGTTGTTGCCAAATAGTAAGTCCAGTGTGTTGTTGCCTCTTGTAGGTTCCTCGATGTATTGCTTCATGTATGCAGTGTCCATGATAGTCATTAGCTCCTTGGCTTGCTGTTTTTCATCCCTGGTTCCTCCGTCTATTTTCATGGTTGCCCAATTGATGATGGGCAGGTTGAAATCTCCTGTGATGATGACATCTGTAGCGGGAGTTGGCAGATTTTGTAGGAGTGATTGTATCTTCTCTGTGACCTCCTTGAAAATTGAAATTGAAAATTTGTTTGGGGGTCGGTACAAAATTATGATGAGCATGTCGGTTTGTCTTATGTGTACTGCTAGTAGCTCTGTTGTGCCGTTTGAGAATGCAACTAAAGTTTCGGTATTTGCAGCCATATCCTCCCTTAGGTAGAGTGCTACTCCTCCGTGGCTTCTGTCCTCTCTGTCGGCTCTGAATAGAGTGAAATTATGGATATTGATCTCTGCATCCAAAATGTTTTTGTTCAAGTGTGTTTCTGTGAGGGCTAGAAAAATTGAGTTATCTTCCTCTGCAATTTCTTCCAACATGGGGACTTTACATTGATTGTTTCTAAATGTACTAAAGCTCAGTGATAGCGAAAGAACTCGTACCAATGGTTTCAAATTAGATAAATTTAGTTTCAGAAAAGATATAGGCAAATATTGGTTTGGTAACAGAGTTGTAGATGGGTGGAATGGACTACCAAGTGCTATAGTGGGATTAAAAACGATAGGGAGCTTTAAGATAAAATTGGATAAGCATATGGACGAGAAGGGTTGGGTGTGAAGGGGGATCAGCAGGGTTGGGCCAATCAGCGCTCTGCAGACCCCCGTAATCCTGCGTTAATCTCTAACCGTTTTGGTAAGATGATCCTCAGGGTATTAGAGTGTTGAGCCTATAATTGGGCTTTGTAATTGGGGTTGTGTGGGACAGGGATCTGCCTTGCTTAGGCCAATCGGCTTTCTGCAGACTCCCATTTTCTTATGTTCTTATGTTATCTCGATCACTTGCACGAGTGGTCCATAAATTGGCAGATGAGTTTCAATGTAGACAAATGTAAGGTATTAAGGATTAGTAATCGTAATTTAGATGCAAAATACAAACTAGACAATGTAGAATTGGATAACTCAGAGTGTGAGAAGGATCTGGGGGTGCTCGTTAGTAATGATCTGAAACCCAGAAAACAGTGTATAAGTGTTAGGAATAGGGCAAATAGAATTCTAGGATTCATATCTAGGAGTGTTAGCAACAGGACTGCTGAAGTTTTCTTAAAACTATACTTAGCTCTAGTAAGACCCCATTTAGACTATGCTGTTCAATTTTGGTGCCCTTATTATAGAATGGATATCGACCCTTTAGAGGCAGTCCAAAGAAGAATTACCAAAAAGATACATAATATTATAAATTTATCGTATGAGGAGAGGTTGAAAGTCTTAGGCCTGCACTCACTAGAGAAACGAAGATGTAGGGGAGACATGATAGAGGTATTTAAATGGATAAAAGGTTTAAATAAGGGCGATATAGATGAGGTATTAAAGCTAAAGAACGGCGACATAACCCGCTCAAATGGTTTCAAGTTAGATAAGTTAAAATTAAAATGTATAACTTGCAAACTAAACAAACCAAAATTGGGACAAGGACAATATAAAGTCAAATTAAATTATCAAAATCGCTATGTGGAAACAACGCTTACTAAAATGAAAATTATTAAATAAAAGAACACAATCCACCACATAGGGTGTACATCACTACATGAGCAAGTTAATCTGTTTCCCAAGCAAACCAATCGCACATATAACAACGCACTATCGTCACGTTAAAGGAAGTAGTCAAGTTTGGGAAGTCCGGGACGTTCTGGCAAATTTTACTAAACTCTGCATGAATAAAGAAACTACATGTAAATGTCAAAATATTATTTAAAATCAAATTTGCAACATGACAAGACATTAACAATAGTAAAAAATACAAATATTGATAAGATATCTATACTATTACAAAATAATATATAAAATACAGTACAGCACTCACTAACGATAGTGCTATCGGGTAGGTACCTGTAAGCATAGCATGCCTCAAGTGACCCCTATCAATAACTACCCTACAAATAACCTACATTTATAGCACAAATAAACTAAGGAAATCGCAAAAGTAAGCAATTGATACTATCGACAATGAATACATATAATATAAAGAGAAATAATTGCAAAATATGAAGTAACAACAGATTTAAACAAAGAGTACTCTTTTAACAAGAACAATAAATTTAAAAAATCATCAATATTAATAATAATAATAATAATAGAAAAAGAAAAAGATAAACAATAAATACAGACAAAAAGTAAGCAGAGGTTATATAAGAAACTTCAAGTTAAAAATGCTTGATTAAAATTATTGATGTCAAATTTTAGAATACAGTCACAATAATTGACCCTAAAAAGATTAAATTTATGGAACAATTTACTTGCCTCAAAACCTCTGTCCACTAAGAGTCTGTATAGTAACCTAGCTCTAGCCCAAAAGTCATCTACTTTAGTGCAGATTTTACAAAATCTTATTAATTGGGAATAAAAACAATTATAAGTGATTTTACTATCGATATTACTACTAGGGAAAGGAAAGTTTATTACGTTAAAATTAAAATCATCAACTTTGTGATATACTTTAAGTATGCACTGTTCATTAACAATCTCTATATTTATATCAAGAAAATTTTCAACTTTATAATTTACGTTACATTGTGTGAGGGGAATAGAATTAGGGTAAATAAGTTTAGCAACTTGATTAAAATTTAACAAATTGCAAACAAGAATATCATCAATATATCTACTATTATTACTTAACAGTTTAGCAAGTGCTAATTTTTCTGGAATTTTATTTTTCTTGCTACTGTCAACTAAGTCTTTTATATATTTAAATTCTAAAGCAAGCAAGAATAAGTCTGCAATTAAAGGGCTAGCATTTCCACCCATAGGAATTCCTAATATTTGTTTGAAAATGTACGGCCCGAATCTAACATAAGTATTGAAAAGGAGGAATTTAAGGGCATCTTTAAGTTTAGTTCTATCAAAATATACAGAACTAGTGGGAGTAGAGCTAAGTGATGCATTATTAAAATATGTATAAACATTTATGAAATAATTACCATTCCTAACGAACCTGTCAAAGTGCAAATCTATAATAAAGCAAAGCTCTGAATATACTAATATACTAAATCTAAAGTTTAGATTTAGGAAAGATATAGGAAAGCACTGGTTTGGAAATAGAGTTGTTAATATGTGGAATGCACTGCCCAGAACAGTAATTAGCTCAGAAACAGTTGAATGCTTTAAGCATAAGTTGGCTTCCCATATGAGTGATATGGGCTGGGTGTGAATGGGAGCTGCTTCATGTGGGCCGCATGGCCATATGCAGTTTCCTGCGATCTTATGACCTTATGTTGTTATGTAATTGGGGTTGGGTGTGACAGGGATCTGCCTTGTGTGGGCCGATCGGCTTTTTGCAGACTCCCATTTTCTTATGTTCTTATGTTTCGTGCGTAAAGTCCTCTGATGTTGCCCACAAAAAAACTAGTTAGTGGTAGTTGCACCTTCCTCTGTGGTTCATGTCTGGCCCCTCGGTTTGAGCTAGGAATCTCTCCATTATCACTTGAGACCGTTTTTCCACTTCCAGAAGACGTCCCATTACTACCTCTAAAAAAGCACCTTGGTCGGGCATAGCCGTGTGTACCGCTGCTGGTCTGACCTTGTGAGTTTGCTGGATGGTTGGCCAGCTTCTGAGGGCATTGCATTGGCTTTCTAATTTTTCCTCATGAGTTGGTGTGTAGGCAAATTCCCTTTGGATGTGTCCTGTAGCGTGTTCCCTTGGTTTGTTGACAGTGTTTCTGGGCGTCAGTATTTTGGTTCCCTTGATGTGTGGAAGATTGCAGTCTCTCATAGTACATGCCCTTTTGTTGAGCGAGATTCTGCATACATATGGGTGGTAGTCGATGCACTTCCATCCACGCTTGCAACCGATCCTTTCATCCAGCCCGTGCTTCATGAATTTTGCACATATTTTTGGGTGGTCTTGTTTGCATCCCATGCCCACTACTCCATATCAGCATTCATTTCTTAGGTAGAAATTGCATACTTCCATGCTTTTCCTCCTAATATAAGTGCCCTTGTTTTCAGCTCTGGGCCTAGGTCTCCATGGATTTGAATTTACAGCACTAGCCTCACCTGTTCTTCTGTATGTAGGAGCATTATGGCTGCATCCGTTGCATGTGGGGTGTGTGCTCGTTGGGGTCCCCGACCTCACCTGTCTTGCTGCATTTTGAGGAGGCTCTGCCGTGTCTGCTAGTGTTGCGGGGGGGAGGCTATGGGCATCTAGCAATGTGATGCTAATATCTTCTGGTGTGTTCCCCAGACCTAGATCTATAGCCCTGTTTGTTGTGGTACTGGTATGGAGGTTGTCACCGTCACTCTTGCCTACGGCTACTTCTGGGCTTTTGGGTAGGCCTAGGTCAGTGTCCCCAGTTAATTCCTTGGTTGTTAGTGTATTGTCAGCTGGCGTGTTGGTGACAGCTTTGTTGCTCTGGAGCTGAACAGGGATTTTTCTTACCTTACTTATCGCTCCAGAATTGGTTAGTCGTTCCTTGTGTTGGAGAACGGCTGCTTCTGCATCGGCCACCCACTCACCCTTTGTGTCAAACTTTGTTAGGCAGCATGTTTTGCACATGAATTTCCTTGGCGTTTTTGCATAGTTGAGAATTTGATAGGCAGGGAGTTCTGTGCAGAAATAGTGCATCCATTCCTGGCAGTAGTCGCATTGGATTGCATTTTTTTCACCTGCGAACTTGATTCCGCAGTTGGGGCATTCCGGGTCGGATTTGTTTTGATCCCCGTCCATTGTTGGCGTCATGTTCGTAGTCACTGTTTTTTTTTCTCTTATTTTCACTTCAATCCTTCTGTTTCGGACTTTGTTTCTTGTATGTGTGCACTCACTAAGTGTTTATGTATGTTATTCTGTCTTTGGTAATTACCGATTGCACTTTCTTTACGAGAAACACCTGATAATGTATGGAGCTACAGTGTGACGTGACCTTGAACGCTAGTAAAAAATTTGCGTCTGCTACCGCCGCCGCCAACACCGTGAACGACCGCAGCAGTGCAAGTACTGGTACTGAGCTGGATACACAGGCATAGTTTGCCTTTTTCCAGAGGATCTACTGTAAGAAACTGTAATTTCCAGACCCATAAAACCCGACCTTTTGAAAACCCGAGCCAAGTTTTGACGAAAGTTGGCTCGGATTTAACTAATTTAAAAATGAAAATAACACAGTAACCTTATTAAAATGTTGGCTCGGGTTTTGTAAATTTCCATACCCATATAACCCGACATTTTGAAAACACGAGCCAAGTTTTGACGAAACTTGGCTCTGATTTTACTAATTTTCATGTTAAAATTACACAGTAACCTTAATAAAATCTTTGGTTGGGTTTTCATAGGGTTAACATTAGCCTAACCTAACAAACTTACCTAACCTAACCTAGTAAGAATGGGGTTAACATTAGCCTAACCTAACAACCTTACCTAACCTAACCTAGTAAGAATGGGGTTAAAATTAGCCTAACCTAACAACCTTACCTAACCTAACCTAGTAAGAATGGGGTTAACATTAGCCTAACCTAACAACCCAACCCGATCATTATCACCACCAAAACCAGACTCACCCCAGCTAGCCACAAACACACATACACCAATTATAAAAGAGCTATGTTCTGGGAAGCATTCACAAATGAGACCAAACAACACTTCACAACTCTAAACAGTACACCCATCACTAACATCAACAATGCTGTACACATACTCAATAAAACTATCCAAAACGCTGACAAGAAACACATTCCAAGAGGTAACAGAAAAAGACACAACCCCAACTTCACACCAGAAATTCAAAACCTCATCAGACAACGCGACATACTGAAACACTCCCCAGCACCTCACACACAAGACATCACACAACAAATTCAAGCACTCAACACCCAAACTAACAACAAAATACAAGAACAACAAAAACTAAATTGGAATAACTTCCTACAAACACTTGATCACAAAACAAACTCCAAAAAACTCTACAAAACACTAAACAGCATCACACTTTCCAACAGCAACACAACACAATCACATGCTGCAATCACAACAACAGACTCTACTCCTTCATGTAAACAACAAGCAAACACTCTCATCAATCACTTCTCACATGTCAGCCATCTAAAACCTCACAAAGACGACCGACGTGTCATCCGACGTAAGAGACAATTCCCCACAGACCCTGACTATACACCCTTCACCAATCACCAGACAAAGCATATCATCAACAATCTCAAGCACTCACCCGCCTGTGGCCTAGACAACATAAGCAACATACACCTCAGACACCTGGGACCACAAGGCATACAAGCACTCACTAACATATCAAACTACAGCTATTCACACAACACAATACCAGACATTTGGAAGCATGGTATCATCATCACATTCCCCAAACCCAACAAAGACCCCACGCTACCCTCCTCGCACCGCCCCATCACACTCCTTTGCTCCCCCTCCAAAGTCATGGACCGCCTAGTACAGTAAAAGTCCGTTAATCCGACGACCGATGATTCGAATCTCCCAATTTTTCAATTTGAAGCCAAATCCGAATTCACCCGATGGTCCGAATTTCAAGAAGTCCCAAAGTCCCCTTTTTGAGGCATTAGTCCACTCAAATGACACATAATGGAGCACACACATATCATATGTTCATGAATTCACTTTAAAAGTTTACCATTGTCATTGTAGCCTATTACCTACTTCAAAACATTCAGATTAATGGTCAAAGGAATCTACTGATATAAACGTAAACACCTTCTTCTTCTTCCACATCGTCTGCTAGAGAGTTTGTTTTGCTCTTGAACGCATCCTTGGGACGCTCCGATGCGCTACTGGCTTGCACCGCATTTTCTGCAAGCGCATTCAGTCTTGAGCTTGAAAGCGCACCTTTGGACGTTCCGATACGCTACTATTTATAGTTCAGTGATCAGAGCGTCCCAAGGGTGCTTTCAAGACAACAAGACAAGGGTGCTTTCAATACAATATAATATAACAGAGCACGTCACAAAAGGAAAATTACAAGAACCTCTCAGGGAAGTGCCGTTGTTAAGGCATTACTTCCCGAACCACATCTGATCTGATCTTCAAGATCAAGACAAACTCGCTAGTAGACGGAAGAAGAAGACGACGACGATGCGGACATATGGTGTTTACGTTTATATCAGCAGATTCCTTTGACCATTAATCTGAATGTTTTGAAGTAGGTACAGTAAAGGTCCGTTAATCCGACGACCGATGATTCGAATCTCCCAATAGTCCGAATTTTTCAATTTGAGGCCAAATCCGAATTCACCCGATGGTTCGAATTTCAAGAAGTCCCAAAGTCCCCTTTTTGAGGCATTAGGCCACTCAAATGACACATAATGGAGCACACACATATCATATGTTCATGAATTCACTTTAAAAGTTTACCATTGTCATTGTAGCCTATTACCTACTTCAAAACATTCAGATTAATGGTCAAAGGAAGCTACTGATATAAACGTAAACACCTTCTTCTTCTTCTTCCACATCGTCTGCTAGAGAGTTTGTTTTGCTCTTGAACGCATCTTTGGGACGCTCCGATGCGATACTGGCTTGCACCGCATTTTCTGCAAGCGCATTCAGTCTTGAGCTTGAAAACGCACCTTTGGACGTATTAGTCTTGAGCTTGAAAACGCACCTTTGGACGTTCCGATACGCTACTATTTATAGTTCAGTGATCGGAGCGTCCCAAGGGTGCTTTCAATACAATATAATGTAACAGAGCACGTCACAAAAGGAAAATCACAAAATGAAAATTACAAGAACCTCTCAGGGAAGTGCCGTTGTTAAGGCATTACTTCCCGAACCACATCTGATCTGATCTTCAAGAGCAAGACAAACTCGCTAATAGACGGAAGAAGAAGAAGACGTTTATAGAAGCAGATTCCTTTGACCATTAATCTGAATGTTTTGAAGTAGGTAATAGGCTACAATGACAATGGTAAACTTTTGAAGTGATTTCATGAACATATGATATGTGTGTGCACCATTGTGTCATTTGGGTGGCCTAATGCCTCAATGTTTTCGTCATACACAGGTTCATAGGGGTAAAGTCCGATAATCCGAAAAATCCACTAATCCGAACGAGGGCCGGTCCGCTGCCCTTCGGATTAACGGAAGTTTACTGTAATAGGCTACAATGACAATGGTAAACTTTTGAAGTGATTTCATGAACATATGAGATGTGTGTGTGCACCATTGTGTCATTTGGGTGGCCTAATGCCTCAATGTTTTCGTCATACACAGGTTCATAGGGGTAAAGTCCGATAATCCGAAAAATCCACTAATCCGAACGAGGGCCGGTCCGCTGCCCTTCGGATTAACGGAAGTTTACTGTATTACAACTAATTACACCTGACCTACCCCTAGCTCCAACACAACATGGCTTTAGGCCACTGCACTCCACAAACACACTTCTCACAGACCTTACACAAAGAGCTTTCGACGGCATCAACTCAGCTAGGCCACCACACAGATCACTATTAGCCACACTCGACATTAGTAATGCCTTCGATGCCATCCCCTGCCACAACCTAACAAACAAAATCTACAACACAAACATGCACAACAACACAAAAAGGTGGCTGGCCAACTTCCTAGCAGGCAGATGTGCACACATATCTTTTGCCGGTCAGTCATCTAAAATCAGAAACTTTCCAAACGGAGTCCCACAAGGATCCGTCCTATCGCCCGCACTCTTCAATCTGTACATGCACGATATAACTACACCCAATACGCCCCAAATAAACTTAGCCTCCTATGCAGATGACATAACACTCACATGCACACACCATGACCCAAAAAGAGCAACAGATCTCCTTCAACCCTATCTCAACACACTACATGGCTGGTGCACTACAAACAGACTTAATCTAGCCCCAGCCAAATCCACCGCAACCCTGCTCACAAGTTGGACAGGAGAACACGAATACATCCCTCAACTCACCATAAACAACACACCCCTAACACATACACACACACCCAAAATCCTAGGAGTAACATATGATACTCATATGACATTCAAACAGCACATCACAAACATTAAAAAGAAACTGACACCCAGACTTAACGCCCTCAGGTCACTTGCTCACACAAAATTTGGACACAACAAAGAAACTACCACCACAGTATATAAACAATACATAAGATCAGTGATGGAATACGCAAGCCCAGCCTGGGCTTCTAACCTAGCTGAAACACATCATAAGACTTTACAGACTATTCAAAACAAAGCCCTGAAGATCATTACAGGCTGCACAGCTACTGCACCCACAGATCACCTACATCAAGAAACCAAAATCCTCAAAGTCAAAGACCATCTGGACATGAGAGGCACTCAATTCCTGGCAGCAGCCTCCACGAACCAAGACCACCCACTAAACTACATGGCAACACACCCACAGACACCAAGAAATATCAAAACAACACCCAGCACACGGTATCACACACAATTATTGTCCTCTCTCCCTCCCTGCCCACCCCGAACCAACTTCCAGAAGCACATCCATACTCATATCTCTCACCGATCCATCCACTCACTCACAGACAACACGCAGCTGCATGCATGCACGACCTCCCGAAATCCATCCTTCCGAATCCTCCCTTCCTCGCGAGGACAGAGTCCACCTGGCCAGGCTGAGATGCGGACACCATCCAGCTCTCCTGAGCTATCAGAAGAGACTGGATGACTCCGTTGTCGACTCCTGCCCGGGATGTAACACAGCACCCCATACCATTAAACACATCATAGAAGACTGCATTTCACACAACCACTTACGCCAACACAATCTACACTCAATGAGAGCTCTGTGGGAAAGCCCGATCATGGCCATGGCCTTCCTCAGGGACTCAGGGCTGTTCGGCCAGGCAGCTTAGGGAACAACAACAACAACAACAACAACCCAACCTAACCTAACCTAGACCCAGTACGTTGGATACAAGACTAGCCCTTGCATGCCAGCTACTAAGGGTTCAAAGTACCCAGTACGTAGGATACAAAAATAGCCCTTGCATGCCAGTTTAAACCTGTGCGAACAAAAAAAATTTACTTTATGTTACTTTGCGATCACCCATTAAGATTCCCGAGCTAGCTGTGGTCCGGCTCCTTTATAATTGTCCCAACCAACCAACTAACCTTAATGAACAGAGGAGGTACTGGCTTGAGTGGCTGCCTGGCTGGCTGGTGGAGGCTTGGTCAACAGCTGGTTGATTTTTGTTTCGAATTTTTCCATGTAAAAAAACTGTATGTGCTTTTCAAAACCAGCTGTATTTGGAACACTGGTTATTGCACTTTGGACAGTTTACACTTATTGGAAGGCGAAAATTTCTTGAGCAGCCTCAGTGTTTTTAAAGACGGTGGAAAAAGCTTTGATCGGCTCACACCCTCTACACAAGCTGGCCAGAATCAAACTGATAGCTTATATCCCGGGCCACCTGTTTTCCAAATCATGGCATCACCTGATTGGTCGATAGACATCACGTGTCAGTGAAATCGAGTACTCTTGGCATGAATTAGGTAGGGTGATTACTTTGGCCACGACGCCACCAGTATAGTTCATTGCATTCGCCACCAGATGTCTCAGTTGTTGACTGACAGTCACGCAAAAGAGGTCTCCCAGAAGAAGACGAAAAAGAAGAAGTATAAACAAACCCTTAAAACGTAAATATCCAGATAATAATTATGTATTACAGTATGTTAGTTTCCTGGGAATGACACCTACATCAAGAATTTGGAAAAAAAATTGCTTTATCACATGCTATTGAGCTTAATTTTTTACCAATATTGTAGCGCCTCCTGTATATTGACCAGTAATAATTATAAGAAAAATTGGCAATTTAAAATTAGTGTTTATTAGCATATTCATAGTTAACTCAGTAAAAATTGTGAGCGAAAATAACGAAAAGTAGCGAAATGCTAAGCTAACTTAAACGTTTTCGGAATGGTTCCGTATCAAGTCAAAATGCCGACCCGTGAGACACAACGCCGATACCAAAATACCGGTCCCGGCATTATGACTAACATTCGGCTTGGATATCCGCTTTTTATCCATAATTAGCCTATCTCGTGGCCAGCTGTTATTTGGGTGCAGGGTAATTACAGGGAATAGGCTCGCACCCTTATTTTTCATGTTTTTTCCTCCAGATTTTGATAAATGAGTGTTTTCATTGTCTTAGTTATAATTCCAATGTGGGATACACGATAGGTTGAGGGGGGTTTGGCCCCCCCCCCCCCTCCCCTCCCCCATGAATTATTGAAATCGTCATCTATGTTGCCAGCAGGGGGTAAATATCGATTATACTATACTGCATTAACACTCAACGAGCGGCCTAGGCGGTATATTTGACTGTGCCGCCCAGCGGGGGGTTTTTACCATAAATGGGGTTGTTTCCGTGCTCTTTTTCATGCATAAACAAGAGCCAGAGCGTAATACAAGTATGTATCCCTGAAAGGGCGTAAATTGAGCTTTCCAATGACACCCGAACCATCCTTCTACGATCATTGGTTGTCTTGCAACGATCGTGCAACCGAATGGCAAAATCGCTAAAATACGGTCATTTTGTTACATACTGTAATTACGTGTGTAGCGAGTGAGAGAGGGTGGAGTAGAGTGGAGTAAATGTCAGTGGGCCCACGACGGTCGTGGCGAGCGGTCATGAGGTAACCTATGCTCCTCCCACCGCTCGGCTCTCTCTCAGAGCCAATATTGCACCAAAATTGCACACAGACTTAAGTCGGGCCCCGCCACATTGTCCAGCTTTTTAGATACGGACTTAAGTCGGACCCCGATAGACAAGGGTTAAGAAGGCGTTTGTAAACAGTGAGGATGTTCGAAAGAGCTCCGAGATTTATTATGTTCTCTCCACTAACCAACTTTACTCCTAAACTCGATTAATGAAATTAACAAACACATGTGGCAGTCCGGGAATTCGAACCTAGGATGCTCACACCGAAAATCAACACACTTATGCATTGCACCACGAAGACAGTTATTAGAATGGTTGTTTTTTCTATTAATATCGGGTTTTATAAATGTGATCAAACTTTATACTCCTACAGTGGATTATACATGAGTACAGTATAAGGATTCCATAAACCTACATTGTCCCTAATAAATTATGTATAAGGCTGCGAGCCTATTCCCTATAAATATCGGGTGCGATTTTACTTTAGTAGAACACACTTTACTGGTACCCCCACAGACTTATTAGATATATTTTAGGTTTCCATGGAATCCATGCATTCCATGCATCAACAAGCTACACCCTTATCTGGTCTGGTGCTAATAATACAAACAATCTATTTAACGTTTCTCATGTGGTTTTCGACAAGAATACAACGGCGGGGAGTTTACCTCCTCTTTCGATTGTCGGTTTGTTGACATGACGCTCGAAGTTAGTTACGTTTGCTGTTGTTTTTTGCCCCTTGCTGACAATAAATGTTTTATTCAACCTCCAAGGTGGAAAATAAATTAGATGCGTGAAGTAGTCTGCTGACCTCGAGCGTAATGTAAGCAAAGCGATTGACATTACTCCCGTGAACGCAACTTCTTCCACCGAGTTATTTATATAGGCTATTCCGTCTAATACAGTATTATTAATATAAGAGTGTCCCATTTACTTTTTGGGTGTTTCGTATACCAGAAAAGGGTGTATCTTGGTGTTGGATCCGTGGAACCAAACAATAGTCTAATAAGTCTGTGAAGGTAGGCTACCTGTAAAGTGCGCGCTACTAAAGTAAAATTGCACCGTTATATGTCCCCTTCTGGCATCATATATAGTTTAAATACAATACCTGAAAGATCCTGGAAGGTGTGGTACCCTGTCCATCTCCACATGAAGAAGATGTCATCAAGAGCCAGACCCATCCCGGGTTCGGTAGAACTTGTTGCAGAAAAACTCACTTTTTTGTCACAAAGACTAAAAACAGTTGAGGCAGAACATTATAATAACTTCGGTCCCAGGCTTTCCAACTGTTTGCCGAGATAAATGAGGGACACAACAAAATACAGCACATAAGCCTTAAAAAGGAGGCTCAAATAAATTTCTGAAAAACATACTAGACGAGATTCCTATTGGTACAATAGGAAGCTCGTCTGGTACACAGCCGCTTCTTTACCGGCGACGTCTTTTCAATTTTATTGTACGGTAGCTATGTTTAGACGATTTTGTACAATTTAAGAATGATTTGTGGTAGTAAAAAGGGTTAAGAGAAATACTTCGAACCTATTAATTGCTGGAGGCCCTTTTAAAATTGCACACAAATTATCTACTAATAAGCCAGAATAAAGTTAAGACAGGGTTATGCATTGTACTGTACTATGTAGATTGAGACGAGGCAATGTGGAAAAGAGCGGTGCATACCCATGTGCAGTGTGTGGAAAGGGTGTGGGCGCTAATGCGATTCAATGTAGCACTGTCGACGCTGGGTGCACCATGGGAGTAAACGCTGTAGTAGAATAAAGGGACCCCTGCCCAAGGATAAGTCAGAAATAGAGAAATTTGAGTGTGTAGTGTGCAAAGGCGAGCTTGTGTTCAGTGATGATCCTGTGGCTGTGAATTTTGGAAATGAGTCATTGGAGCTGGTGGACAAGTTTTATTACCTAGGAGATACCATCTCTTCCGGTGGTGGGGCCGAGGCTGCCACTGTCGCTAGAATTAGATGTGGCAGGGGGAAGTTCCGAGAACTGCTGCCAATTCTGACCATGAGAAGAATGCCTCTCCCCCTGAAGGGAAAGGTGTATGCCTCATGTGTTAAAAGTGCAATGACGTATGCCTCAGGAACATTGGGCCGTTAAAGTAGAGGATGTCAACACTCACCCTGAAGGGAAAGGTGTATGCCTCAGAAACATGGGCCGTTAAAGTAGAGGATGTCAACAGAATGGAATGGAATGAGATGAGAATGGTGAGATAGATGTGTGGGGCCAGGCTACAGGATAAAATAACAAATGTTGAGCTGAGGAGACGTTTAGGTATAAAGAGTATTAGCGAAGTGATGCGTACAAGTAGACTGGGATGGTATGGACATGTGGAGAGAATGGGTTAAAAAATGCAGGTCTGTGATTGTGGAGGGAGCTGCACCAAGGGGTGGACCGAGGAAGACCTGGGATCGGACTATACGTGCCGATATCAAATCCAAAAACTTGACAAGTGAAGCAGTCCTTAACAGGGTTGCCTGGAACGCCGCCATTAGGACAAGAGACTGAAACTGCACGTATGTGTGGAGCACTCAGTCTTAAAATGTTATGTATGTATGTATGTACATAGCCGGTACAGAACGGGGTAACTGATTACCTGGTACCGGTACTGTAACTACTGTACTGTAATTTTATAACTGTCTTATAACTCTACCTTAACCCAATACAGTATCCACTTTCTCATCACATCATGATCTCTTCTCCACAGGTGGCTGACCTGAAGAAGGAGCTGAAGAACAGAGGTCTGTCTACCACCGGCAACAAAACAGAACTGATCGAGAGGCTACAGTTGGCTGGCGAGGGAGGTTGGTATTAATTTATTCTGTTGTGACCAGGGTTGCCGAATCAAATTACCAAATCCCTCTAGAACTGTCCTCATAAGTTGCTAGAAGGTTGCTAATTCAGTTTATGTCAAATTTTGCTAGAATGTTACAACCTGGAATATCACTCAAGGTTACGGTACTCAAATCTCCAGAATATCGCTAGAATTATGTCACTAGGTGTAAACTTCTGCCACTAGATCAAAGTAAATACCTCTAGATCTAGCGGAAAAGTAGCTAAATTGGCAACACTGGCTGTGACTCAACCTTTTCGGTATTTTAGGATGCTGTAAATTTTCATTCAACCAATTTGGATTTAGAATTCATGAATTGGTGTAATGGTTTGAGTGTTTAAGATCTGTATGTGGTAACCCATGTTCGAATCCCGGGTGGAGCACATACTTTCATTAACCCTCTCCGACATATGATGCAATTTTGAGCCTATTGGGGATACTTTAACCCTCTCACCACGGAAGGGCTCTTGAACGCCCATAAAAAAGCATATAACAGGTACCCGGATGGTATCTTGAACGCCCAGTGGTTGAAAGCCTGTGAGCTTCGTGTGCGAGGCGTCGGTCCGACGCATGTAAACAACAGCCGGCTGGACCGTCGCCCCGCATCTCCGGCCACAAGAAGGAGAGCGTCGCTTGTTCGTGTGTGCCTGTATGTTGTTGTTAAGTATCGAAAAGTGGTGTAAAGTGGCTGTTTTGGCCATAAAGTTATCTCCAATGAAATCATCATCACAGCTCAACCAGTTGACTTAGAGAGCTCTACTTAATGCCATTCTACAGGTAAATAACACAGCTACGCTTGGGGATGCGCGGGAATGCGGGAAGCAGTCTGATTAACGAATATACGGTAGCCTAGCCTAGACGTTTTTCGGCCAAAACACCCGGGTTTCGAGGAATATATATTAATACATAGCCGGGGCTGGAGGGTTAAAGCCATTATCCATCAGGGTTATTTAGAAACCTTTAGTTTAGTTACTTCAACCTCTTCCATTGTCTTTGAGTTAGCTGTGGGCTGAAAACTAATTTTAGAGAGGTAATTATAAGAGTGAGAGAAATCTATTTCTTATTGCTAATCTGGCAACCTCTGCATCATATGTGCGTGAAAGGGTTAATTTTATTGGGTGGTGTTTGGTGTTGAGTGAAATTTATTAATTAGATTATCTAATGGCTATTGGTGTGATTTATTTGATTTGACAAAGAATTGTGTCATTGTTCATATACAGTGCAGTATAAGCAGCAGAGGTGGGCAGGTGCGCGCCATTTGGCGCTCTGCGATCCGGTGCGCATTACCAATATAGAGGAGCGAGGAGCGGCAAAATTCTGAAATCGGAGTGCAGGCGGGGAGCGCAGCTAGAAATTCGCGCTCCTTTCTGGCGCTCCGGAGGCGATTTTTCCTCTCAACAACAGGTACAAGAACGTCATTATCGTGTACAGTCATCGTACCGTTCGTACGGTGTTACTCACGGTGTTAGTGAACTGTGATACAGTGATACTATGATAGTGACAGACTGACAGTGTTACAGTTGTTAACTTGTTATTTTTTTTTTTTTTTTGGCTTTTGCTAACGCAAAGTATACCTTACGGGCAAGTTACGGCTTACGAAGGAGCCTAAGGGTAAGTGGCAGTGGTATAGCCCGAGCCTGTCTGACTGTCTGATAGTCAAAAGACACTATAGACTGCAGAAACTTTTATCATTTTATGGTATCGATACTATCGGAATGTTACTTGAATGTATGGGTGAGAGGGTGGTTTGGGGGATGATGGGGGGAAGGTAGAAGCGTAATTGACTCGTGTTACAAAATTAATATGAAGCCGATTGGTGAGGTAGTTTCGCCACCACAGATTTTATTTGTTTTCCTTTTCTTCGTACGGATACGCTGGAAGTGGGTTGTGGGAGGCAGTTGGGGGTGTGGTGGAGGGAAGGCATAAGGGTAAGGCACTTGTCACACAAATATGGAACCGATTGGTGCAATCGTTTCGCCGCCACAGATTTTATTTATTTTTCCTTGTGAGGCGACCGATAGTCAGCGAGTGGGTGGGAGGAGGGGTTTGGGGTAGTGGTGGTGCCGTGGTGGGTATGCAGAAGGGTAAGGTACATGTGGTAAAAAACTAAAAATATGAAAGCCATAGGTGCAGTCGTTTCGCTGCTACGATTTTTTTTCGGCGAGTCAGTATATAATTATATACGGACCTGGCACTGGGCGTGACAACTGACATCTGACAAGACCCTAGTCCCGGCCGTATATATATAATTATTATAAATTATATACCGTCGGACCTGGCAGTTTCGGACCTAGTTTCTCAGTTTGGACAGTTTCTGTAATTCTTTATGTCATATCATAGATATCAATGGACAGTCACAATGATATCAATCATATCATATCATTGCCATTTGCAATGATATCAATCATATCATATCATTGACATTTGATTCATTGATATGACATAAAGAATAACAGAAACTGAGAAAGTGAGAAACTTAAACAGTTAAACTTCAGAAAGACACCATGACTTGAGGTTTTTTGAATGTTTTGAATTCTTGGAATTTAGTGAAGTGAAAGACAAAGGACAAAGTGAAGGACAAAAGTAAATAATTAAATAACTTCTAGAAGCTGTTTTGTTTGTTTTGTTTTTTATATACCTATTTTTGGGAGCTTGGAGCGTGGAGCGGGAAGCGCATCGGGTCTGCTGACAAAAGGAGCGCGTGAGTGCTGCCGCATTACCTTATGTCTGATGAGCGCGGAGCGCTGCCGCATTACCGGTCCCACCGGAGCGCGCCCACCTCTGATAAGCAGCAACTGTGCAAAACGGCAAATTTTACTTTTGAGATGCCTAGCTGCAAAAGAAAGTGTAGTCTTTGTTGTCAACCATAAGTCAACACACTTCTAAACAGTGGTTATAACTGCTTGTTGACCTCTGGCTTTTTTTTACCTTAACCCCCTCCGACATCTTAATGAAACTTATTTATCTGTTGACAGTAGCCACACTATTTGGGTGAACTGTTATTTGTGGTACTACCTGGCTCGGTAGGAAGTTGCCAACTAGCTCCACATTTAGTGTTGCCCTTCACCGAGCCCTTGTTAAAATTACACGCGATTATATACGAGATCGCGTATATATTAACTTAAGTTAACACTTAGTTTCCCAATTTATATACGCGATCTGCATGTAAATCGGTGTTTGGTCCAAACCACTTATATACGCGATCGCGTGCAAACTGTCTGAAGGGGTTAATTTGCAATGACTAGGTGGATGTATCAACCTGTGAGAGCACTGATCTGACTAGCCTAGTGATGTGATATAAGGTATGTTTTGTTAGTGTCAACCTTATATCACATCACTAAGCTTGTCAGGGCTGATATGCCTGCACAACTTACTCGACGGTGGCGCTGGTGGGAAGACTGCAGATGGAGGAATCACCGCCTAACTTGTCAGGTTCTTTGATTTAAGATCAGACTGCAAATTCCGATCCCACGTCTTTCTTGGTTCGCCCCTTCATGCAGCTCCCTCCATATTCATGGACTTGCATCTATTCACCAAGCTTTGTTCATCCATCCTCACCACATGTCCAAACCATCCAAGCCTGCTAGTACGGATCTCATCATTGATTGCTTGTTTTTCTCCCTGACTCAAGCATGAGTCAGGTGAGTGGAAATTGTTGTGTGGGTCGCAGACAACTAAACTTTCTCTTGTGCGGTTTTAACCCTTCTCTAGCGGGGTGTTTTGGGCTCATTTGGGCATATTCAGGCCCTCCTGCATGATAAATCAGGCATCTGCATGAAAAACAAATTATTTAGCAAAAAACTAGGCACTAAAAGCTTCAAAATGAGACCAGAACGAGCTACGTAGCACTCGTGGTTCTCTTGCAGTGATGCCACGAACATGGGAGTTTAGCATATATCGGTATATTTTTCCCAGCTATGCTCACTACTGGCTACACTGCCGGCCTCTCGAGAACACAGGGAACATGAGTTAATGGGCGGCGGTACGCCCTGGGAGTCGGCTGTTTGGCCCGCTGTGCTCCCGACCATTTGCACTCTATTTTAACCCTTTAAAAGTCTTAATAATGCTCCTAACTTGCTGCAAATTGGTGCACGACTTAAGTCGAGCGCCGCCAATAAGGGGTTAAGTGATTTTATAGCCCTGTAATAGCTTCAGGAGCTAAGGCGGAAATGTGGTGAAGAACCGATACAAATGCATGTGGCCAACTGAACGACCTAGATCTGTGTGAGTTTGTGTTTTTTGTTTTTTTTTGTTAACCCTGTTCAGGCTCTGTCTCGAGTCGGCCATCCCCAGCTATGGGGTATGTGCCTGTGTATATACTGTACATAGCATTATCTCCCTAATCCTTGACCTGATCCTATCCCTTCCTAATTCCCTTGCACAATCCCCGCATATCATGCTGCCCGAGAGCAGCCCTATGCAGGACCTCCTAACAAGAACAAGCATACTTATTCCTTGTGTACCCGACAGGTGAGGCTGCAGCGGTTGGGGATGTGGAGGCCGGAGACGAGGACTTTGATGAGGAGGACATACTAGGTGAGGACGCCGAGATGGAGGGAGAGATTACCGAGGAGGAGGAGAAGGCGGCTCTCGGCAAGATAAAGCTGAAGGAGGTGAGTACTGAGTTGCATCAAGTTTCCAGATCTCCATTGTTCTATAGTACAGTAGGACCTTGTTTATCCGGCACGATTAGTGGGGTAGCCTGTGTCGGATTATATGCGTCTCTCTCTCTCGCTGACTCTCTCTCATTGTCTTTATATTAAATTTTAGAATATCAATCTACTGTATCTCTCTTTAGTATAACCCGTAAAATTTCCCCTCCACAGACCACCACCCTCCTAGAACAACCAGAGAAGAAGAAGATCAGCCTGAAGCGTTCCGAGCCGCCCATCCCGTCCCCCGAACCTGCTGCCCCGGCTAAAGAAGAAGAGGGGGAGGAGAAGAAGAAGGAGGAGGGAGGGGAGAAGGAAGAAGAGAAGGGCAAGGAGAATGAAGGAGTACCAAAGAAACTGATTAAACTAGACACGGATGAGAAGGACAAGAGTGTAAGTAGTTATAGTAGTTTTTCCAGCTGATGATAAATTGACCACTTGCGAGTTTCAGGCTCTAAGGAAGTTAGAGCTGTAAACATCATTAGTAAATAGAAATGCAATAATTATATAAGTTTCTGATGGCTAAATAGTATGTGGAATTGGGTCTTATGTATTTCAAAATGTACTACAACCGTATTTTAGCAGGTAAATCAACTGAATATCGATATCTACAGCTCTAACTTCCTTATAGAACGAAACTCGCAAGTGGTCAATTGACATGTCCCTGTCTTGACTACTCCGCTATTACGAACATTTTGTGGCGAAACACGTTAGGTTTAAAAAGAGCTTCCAGTAATTATCAGGCTTCGAATAATATCACTTAACCCATTTTACTACCACATATCCTTTTTAAAGTGCACAAAATTGTCTAAATATGCCTAGAATAAAATTAAACAGACATCGCCGGTACAGTAGAGGTTAATCAGATCTGTCTTGATATTGTAATGCATAAATGCGCAGAATTTTGGTATGAGTATCCTAGGTTCGAGTCTTTGGAGTGCCACATGTATTTGTTGATTTCGTTAATTGAGTTTAGAAGTAAAGTTGGCTGGTGAAAAAATATGAATTAATATTTGTTTTGTGTTGCAGTCGTTGGAGCTTCGAGCAGAAAGGTTTGGAGTGCCCATGACAGAGGAAGCTAAGAAACTCTCCCGAGGCTCTAGGTTTGGTAGCGAGACCAATGGCACTGCCAAAGCTGCTAAACTATCCATGGAGACTGGGGTGAGTCTAATAGATTCTGTAATAATAAGGAGCTTCCCAAATTGACTCATTCCTTGAATATGATGAGATTACATTAATATAAAGTTCTTTTGTCTTTATATTATGCAGTTCCTGTTTTGGTTTGTTTTGCATAATAATTGTTGTTTTGTGTCGTCTTCCCAAACTGACTAATTCCTTGAACGTGACGATAGTGCGTTTTTATGTGTGCGATTAGTTTGCTTGGAAAACAGATTAACTTGCTTGTGTAATAATGTACACCCTGTGTGGTGGATTGTGTTTTTTTATTTTATAAATTTTATTTTAGTAAGTGTTGTTTCCACATAGCGATTTTGATTAGTTATTTTGCCTTTATATTGACTTTGTCCAAGTTTTGGTTTGTTTAGTTTGCAACTTTTACATTTTAATTAGCTTTTTCTATCATGTTTTATTGCGATTTTCTGTTATGTATTAATTAAGTGTCGCGAGCCGTGGCATAGTCAGTAGAGCGCCGGCTGCTGATCAAATGGTCGGCGGATTGAGCCCGCTCTGTCAAAATGTTATTGATAGATGTCAAGCCCGAGCAATTTGACATAGCGATTCGTGACAAACGCCTAATGTTAGTGGCCACCCAGTTCTTGGTAATTACTTCGCCTGGCAAATAAAAACAAATATATATGTATATAATTATATAATAATTATTATATATATTAATCGTGATCGTGTATTCAACATTTTAACTGTGTTGGTGGTGTAATACTTTAGATGCATATGTTCTGGGTGTGGTGTCCCGAGTTCGAATCCCAGGAGGACCATATGCTTCCATTAGTTTATTCAAGTACATTGGGGTTTGTAATTGATGATTAATGTTAAGATAGGGTGTAAGATATAGGTGAGTGTAAAATGGAGGGAGAGTAAGAAACTGTTCTGGAAAGAAGTCAAGAAAGTTAGGGAAGGTAGCAAGGGAAACAGTAAGGGTGTGAAAGATAAGAATGGGAGAATGCTAGCCGAGAAGCAAGAGAGAGTCGAAAGATGGAGGGAGTACTTCAGTGAGTTGCTAAATGTAAGGAATGAAGAGCCAGCAAACATAGCTGGATATGGTATGGGAGGGAGAAGAAGAGAAGTAGTGGAGGAGGAGGTGGGGATCAGGAGGTCAGAAGTGTGGGAAGCCATGAAAAGAGCAAAGTTGGGGAAAGCATCAGGAACAGATGGAGTGTGTGGGGAAATGTTGAGGTATGGTGGTGAGATAGTGATAGAATGGGTATGGAAAATGTGCAAACTAGCATGGGAGAAGGGGAGTGCACCCGATGACTGGAAGTCTCGCATAATAGTCCCCCTATATAAGGGCAAAGGGGAAAGAGGAGTGTGTGGTAACCACCGAGGAATATGTCTTCTAAGCGTAGTAGGGAAGGTATACAGTAGGGTAGTGATTGAGAGAGTGAGAACGGAGAAATGGATAGGCGACGAGCAGGGAGGTTTTAGGAAGGGAAGAGGATGTGTAGATCTGATTTTTACCCTGAATTGTGTTGTGGAGAAGTATCTGGAGAAGAAACAAAAGGTGTATGTTGCCTTTATGGACTTGGAGAAGGCCTATGACAGAGTGGATAGAGAAGGTTTGTGGAAAGTACTAAGAATATATGGAGTAGAGGGCAAGTTGCTGAAAGCAGTCAAGAGCATGTATGAGGGTGCAAAGGCGGCAGTACGTGTGGAGAGTGAGCAGAGCGAGTTCTTTGACCTGAATGTTGGTTTGAAACAGGGGTGTGTGATGTCCCCGTGGTTGTTTACTGTATATATGGATGGAGTCATGAAAGAAATAATATCAAGAGCAGTGGATGTTGGTGTATCGCTGAAAAGGGAGGGAATTGAGTGGAAGCTACCTATACTGCTGTTTGCGGATGATACAGTTCTGATGAGTGATAATGAATGGGAGTTGCAGGGTCTGGTAAATGAGTTTGGAACAGTGTGCGAAAAACGGAATTTGAAGGTAAATACGGGGAAGAGCAAGGTTATGGTCTTCGAAAGGGGTGAAGTCACAGAGTGTGAGGTGAAGCTGAACGGTCAGGCTATGGAGATCGTCAACTCTTTTAAGTATCTGGGCAGTGTGTTAAGTAAAGATGGGACAATGGATGAAGAAGTGCGGGAGAGGGTACAACAGGGGAAGAGGGTTGTAGGAACGCTAAAAGCAGTAACAAGAAATAGGGTGGTCAGTATGGAAGTGAAGAAGTCCTTGCATGACAGTGTGGTAATCCCGACACTGACTTACGGAAGCGAAGCATGGACGTTGGTTGAGAGACTCAGACCAAGAGTGAGAGCAGTGGAAATGAATTACTTAAGGAGTGCGTGCGGAGTTACATGGAGGGATAGACAGACTAATGAGGAAGTAAGAAGGAGGTGTGGTGTGGAGGTAGATGTGCTGGAAAGTGTGAAAAGAAACAACTTGAGATGGTTCGGCCATATGGAACGTATGGAAAGCGAAAAAATGACTAAGAGGGTGTACGAGAGCGAGGTGGAGGGACCGAGAGGGAGAGGTAGACCGAATATGAGGTGGAAGGATGGAGTGAGGAAGTACATGAACGAGGGCGGTGCTGGTTGGGGGGAGGGGCGTCGACTGACTGGGGACAGAGGTGCATGGGGGCGGTTCGTTCGTGGCCACCCCTTCGGGGATCACAGCGTCAGGCAATAGATAGATAGATAGATAGGGTGTTACTTAATTATATATATATAAATAATAATAATAATTGTTGACTTGTTATGTATCTGCAGGGTATTGATGTGGACCGACTGAAGGCCAGAGCCGAGAGGTTTGGTGAAGTTACCTCCAAGTCCCTCACTAAGGTAAGCCACGTGGTTTGTGTACATCGGGGGAACCACACAGAGATGTTCTTGGGTGGTGTGGTGTGCAGGAGGCAATTTTATATTAACCTCTTCTGTACCACGACGTCCTTCTAACTATATTCTGGTGTTTTTATTCAGTTTAAAAAGGGCCTCCAGCAAAGGCTTCAAACTATCTCACTTAACCCCTTTTAATACCACAAATCCTTCTTAACCCCTTCAGACATATATGACGCAGAGGTTGCCAGATTAGCAATAAGAAATAGAGTTCTCTCACTTATAATTACCTCTCCAAAATTAGTTTTCTGCCCACATCTAACTCAAAGACAACTGCAGAGGTTGAAGTAACTAAAATAAAGGTTTGTAAAAAACCCTGATGGTAATAAAGGCTTTAAAGTATCCCTAATAGGCTCAAAATTGCGTCATATGTCGGAGAGGGTTAAACTGCTCAAAATCGTCTAAATAAAGCTAGAATAAAATTTAAAAGGCGTAGCGGTATAGAAGGGGTTAAGACTAGAATGAAAATAAAAATAAATACAGTACAAGAAAATCAACATGAAATAGTACTGTTTTGGTCTTTTTATCACTTCCACATGCATAATTTGAACTATAAACCACAAATGTATCTCTACATATAAAATAATAAACACTAAAAAGATTGGACTTGGATTTCGTTTGACTCCCTGGCTGGAGGTTTGGGGGCAGGGTGTCCAATGGAAGCAAGAGTCCAGTATATTTAGCCTTTTTTTATTGTGTTGGTGGTGTAATGGTTTAGGTGCTTATGTACTGGGCGTGGTGTCCCGAGTTCGAATCCCGGGAGGACCATATGCTTTCATTAGTTTATTCAAGTACATTGGGGGTTTGTAATTGATGATTAATGTTAAGAACTGGGTGTTACTTATGTAAGGATAGAATTGTGGTTTAATGTATGTCACTGGAAGTGCTAAAATGGCCAAAACAATGCTCTTTCATGTGTTTATCTTGTATTTCTTTGTTTTTGTTTGACACCCTGGCTGGAGGTTTGGGGGCAGGCTGTCCAATGGAAGCCGAGTCCAGTATTTTTAGCCTTTTTTATTGAATAAGTAAAGATAGAATTGTGGTTTATTGTTTAATTTGTCATACTAAGCTTAGCAACTGTCTTGACGGTGTAATGGTTAGAGCGCGTAAGTTCTGTATGTGATATCCTATAGTCTATTCGCTGTAAGTAGGCGAGAAATCATGATTTCTAACCTCTGTAACTAAACGACTTAGAGTAATCAAGCTAATATTTATACCATTTGGGAAGAGTCAGTCTAAGGAATAGATGTGGAAATTTATAACCAATTTGCTCTAGACCTTTTTGAGTTACAGTGGATAGAGGTCATGATTGCTCGCCTACTTACAGCTAATAGACTATAGGTTCGAACCCTGGGAAAGTAACATGCTTTCATTCATTTCATTTGGGGTGTTATTGATATTAAGAATTATATTAAAAAAATAATAACAATTTTTTTTTTTTTTTTCAGTTGTCAGAGGATGAGAAGAAGCAGAAAAGAGGGACACGCTTTGGGTCGGAAGGCAGTGAAGACGACGCCAAGTCCAAAACTGAAGGCAACACTCTTATGTAAGTTGTTGTTGTTGTTGTTCCCTAAGCTGCCTGGCCGAACAGCCCCGAGTCCCTAAGGAAGGCCATGGCCATGGTCAGGCTTTCCTACAGATCTCTCAAGGAGTGTAGTATTGTATTTATTTATTTTGTTTGTAAACTAAGCTTACCATCCTCATATCTGTACATCTCATGTTCATCCACTAAATTGTAAAATGTGTATTTTCAGCTCATGAGGCTGCCATTCTTTAATAAACCGTTTATTATTATTATTATTATTATTAGATTGTGTTGTTGGCGTAAGTGGTTGTGTGAAATGCAGTCTTCTATGATGTAAGTTTATTATTTTGGTGCTTGTTATATTTTGGGTCGTGTTATAGTTTGAACGCACATTGCAGCATCCACCTAATTCTCCACAAATTATAATTAGGCTCCCCCCAAGCAAGTCCTTCATATACAGTACCACCTTTATTTACGTAACAATTCTATCCACTATATCCTAGCTATTTTGTCAACGTTTACTTTCTTCCCTATTCACCAATTCTTAACCCTTCCCGCCCGGTCAGCATTTTAAAAGGACGCACCTTGTGAAGGCCAGAAGCCCGGGCGTCCTTTTAAAATCTGTAAGCTTGGAAGCCTATTAAGCGTGTTTTGTAAGCCGCGTGGCGAAACGTTTGTTTACAAAGCCGATTGGAGCGACGCCAAGCCTCGGCAAGAAGAAGTCCGACCTTGTCCGCCATTGCTAGTTAGAGCGAAAATTATTCGATATTGCTAAATCTGCGGAAAAATACTCTCCACGGAAATCGTCATCACAACTGAACCAGTTGACCTAGAGAGCTATACTTAACACCAGTCTACAGATACAAGTAAGGGCTACATTTTGAGATTTGTGTGAATTCTCTAGCAGTTAAAATATAAAAAAAATAGACCTATGTTTACATACAATTTTTTTTGGCCAGGTCGCCCGGATAGGCCTATCATCATTTATAAAGCCTGCCCGGGGAGGAAGGGTTAACAGCGTTTGATTTATTTCATGACATCTGATCGTTGTCCTTCAGATACCGCATTCTAATCCCTTCCGTAATATTTCCCTTCACCAGCCTTATGAGGGCCCTGGCCCAGTAGGCTGACAAATTACAGTACATCTTTCTCTCTCTCTCCAAGCAAGTTTTGTCCTAGGATGTAACTACCAACCAAACATTACAGGAAGGGGTTTTCACCCTCGTCAACACAAAATATTCGACAAAAGGCAATTAAATCTTTCATTCACACACTTTAACATGACAAACCTACTATCTACTTGTATATATTTGATTATTTTTCCCACAGCACTAGCCTTGACACCGGCAAAGCCACCCGAGCAGCAAAGATTGGCACTGGCGCCACCACCAAAACCACCACTGACACCACCACCGAGTCCGACACCACCACCGAGTCTGACACCACCACCAAAATCACCACCAAAACCCCCAAAACCCCTAAAACCCCAAAAACAACCAAAACTCCCAAAACTCCTATCACAGTCGCAGCTGCTGATGACGCCAAGAAGAAGCGCGCGGAACGGTTCTCAGCTAAATAACCAACTTTGGATTCTATTGAGCTTAGATTTGTTTTCGCCGAGCATGTGAATTCATCTCTGAGATTAGTGTTGGATTCATTCGTAGCTAAATAACCGTCTGTCGATTTTATTTAAGCTTATGTATTGAATTCTTTGAACTTTTAGATTCAATTTAAGCTCCGATTTATTTTCACTGAGCACTTGGATTAAATCATGAGCTAATTTTTTATACGTTTAGAGATAAATAACCTTTGAATATGACGAGTACCTGTGCATTCATTGAGTGCTTGAACTCAACTCTTGAGTTGGATTTTGTATTCTTTTAGTACTTTAATTCAATTTGAGCTTATGTCAACCCCTTCAGGACGATGATGTAATTTTCATCATCTTCTGGTTATCATTAGAAGATTTCCTTCAGCTTTTAATGTGCCTCTAAAAGGACTCAAAGGGATAAATACAATCCCAATTAACCCTCTGAATAGGGGGCCTTTATCTATGGTGGAGGAAGAAAAGAATATGCCCCACGCATCCTACTGCGTGCCGTACAAGGTGACTAATACGGGGAATGGTGGTAGACTTGTGGACCAACAGCCATTACTATATAATGAAGCCTTGTTATTGGCACTGGCATGGTGTGACACTGCTGAGGCTGGTGGGGAGCGGATGGGTGCTACAGGGGACTCTACTAGTCCTACCTGGGCGCTGTTTTGACGCCACGCCTGAGTCAGCAATAGTGTTCACATGGTGGGCAGCGCTGTGATAGCACTTCATTGTTCTAGTTCAAGTTGCCTAATGGCGGCACACTGTCGCTCCCCTATTAAAAAATCAAGGTGTAAAACTTGCAAACCAAAACTTGAACAAAGGCAAAATAACCTATCAAAATCGCTATGTAAAAACAATGCTTAGGCAAAAGCATCAGCGTTATGAAGGGGATAAGATTCTGTGAATATTTGAATTCATTCTGAGCTTAGATTTATTTAATTACTTGAATACGGTACTTTACATGGATTCAATCTATGTTTACATTTTGGATTATCTGAACATTTGAATTCTTTCTGAGCTCGTTTTGGATTCACTGAGTGTTTGAATTATGTTTAAGCTGATATTTTGGATACTTTGGTGGTGCAATCAGCCTCTGGAGCAGTGGACCACTGGTTCCTATTTCCAGAAAATTCCTGTGCTTGGTATGCTTCCAGCCAGGGCCCCACTGGGGTAAATAAAGTAGCAAAACAGTGGTGGAACTGCCATCCGGGTGAGGGACTGCTCTGGGTATGCTCCTTCAGTGTTCATGGTTATAGTCCACTTAGTGGAAATGGCACTGTGGAGTGGATCAGTCGGGGCATGTCTGGGAGCCTGGAGGCAGTTTCTGCCATGGCCATCCCTCTTGGGGCGCTTCCTCTGGAAGCGAGGCGTCAGATTTGATGATGATGATATTTTGGATTTATTCTAAGCTTAGATTATGAATGCACTGAGTTTTTAAATTATGTTTCAGCTTTTGTTTTGAATTCATTATTAGCTTAGATTTTGGATTTATTCCGAGCTTAGATGTTCAGTTCATACTGAGCTTAGATATTGGATTTACTGATCATTCCCTCTGTGACTTTTTATCAGTTAGGATAATTTTTATGTACCCCTGATTTACATGTGATCAACTTTCATTTAGCAGGACTTAGGATCCCCTGTGTGGGTCCTAGCTGGAATAGAAAAATAAATAAATGAATATACATTAATCTGAATATCCATTACATCCAGATAACGAGCATTGAACACCTAAGGAAATATGAGTTAAACATTAGGTTAGTATTTTATGGTTTTGCTTTCCCTGTTTATTTTAAACTTGGCAGCAAATCCTTACGTAAGTTTGATTAAAAATTGCTGTGATTGGTTGGTAGCAGTGTGTGTATGTGTGGTTGGTAGCTGTGTGTATGTGTGGTTGATAGCTGTGTGTGTGTGGTTGATAGCTGTGTGTAATTGGGGTTGGAAGCAATGGGGGGGGGATTGAAGAACTCTTTTCCAAAAGAAAAAAAGAAATTGAACTTTCGATAAATTTGTATGGTTTTCGGTTTCCTCTAAAAAAAAAAAATGCAGGCTCGTTATCGACACCTAAATGGCACGAAAGGTTGTAAAATTGACAACGAAACCGGGCGAAAGATGTTAAAATTGCCAAACTAATGGGCCGAAGGTCTTAAAATCTCATAACTAATGGGGCTAAGCATGTGGGAGAAGGGGTCCAAAAAAAAAAACTACCTGTCCCATAAAAATATACAGTAGGGTCTCACATAAAACGAGTTTATGGTCGATAAACGAGGGCGTTTTATGCGATTTCGTTTTATGTGAACACCATTTTGGTGGCGCAATATCGTCAATGTTCGCTGTAAGCGAAAATTTTCGTACAAAGCGAACGATATTTCATACAAAGCGAACTATATTTCGTACAAAGCGACGATATTTCGTACAAAGCGAACGATATTTCGTACAAAGCGACATTCGTTCTGATCGAAAATTAAATATTAATATTTTAGGTCGGTCGTTTTAATCGAGACTCGTTTTATGCGGGACCCTACTGTACTAAAGAAAAGGATGTTATTTTAACGTTATTTTAAAGTTGGCAGTCTAAAAGCAGACAAAACTACTTCAGACACAAATAAGTTAACCAAATACTAAAGAAAGAAAAGAAAGTCTAAATATATCCGCCCTAAGCTGTCAAGTTTCGTTTGAACAGAGTAAATTTAGGTTGGCAGTTAGTCTCGTGTCTCGAGTCGGCCACACCCAGAGAAAAAAAAATGGGTAAATAAATAGTAAATAAATAGCTAGATAGAATAGTTAGTCTAGATTGTGCTTAGCTTTGATAGGTGATGTTTTATAGTCAAATTGTCCGTGATCAATATAGTTATTTTGATTAGCTTTGTTTTAGAGTACAGGTCTCCCTCGATTTACGATTGGGTTACGTTCCTGAAAACCCGATAACAAATAGACAAATCATATAGAAAACCCTAAGATTTATGGGGTAAATGGGGATCCGTTCTCGAAACAGCCAAAACACAAACTCCTAAAACCTATAATAATTATAATGTAAAACTTGGACGAACACAGTAAAAAGACAAAATCGGATAGTGCGGGAGACCTGTATTTGTATTAGCTTTGTTTTAGAGTAATAAGATTTGGTTAATACAATAATTTTTAATGACAATTTTTACTGGCAGTGTTTTGTAGTAATATTTTTAGGTGGCGTTCTATAATCAAGTTGATAGGCTGTTGAGCAGTTGTTGTTGTTGTTGTTCCCCAAGCTGCCTGGCCGAACAGCCCCAAGGCCCTGAGCAAGGCCAAGGCCATAACCGAGCGCCCCCACAGAACCCTCCCCGCCGACCACAATAAAGCCTGGGTGACCGAAGCCACTCCATGGCGGGGAGCTGAGGAGGGTGCGGAAATGCCCGGGAATCCAAAGCCCCACCCAGGGCCCTGTGTCCCTCAGCAATTATGAAGAGAAAGTTGAGGGGCAAGGGAAAAATGTGACGCTTTGGCTTCCAATCTTGGTAGATTGGGAGGTCAATCCACGTTAGAGATGCCGTCACTTGAGATCTAGAAAATATATAAGTAAAAGGAACAGTCAGAGTAAGCTATGGGTATGGCAGAGATTGCTCAGTTCTCACTCTAATAGACCAGCCCATCACCACATGACTAGAACCCAATCCTCTCAGCATCAGCTAGGAAAGGCCCTAGAAAGCCGCCTTTGGCGGGGGGATAGCTCCCCTATTTCAACCCTTTTCGGGGTTGGGCACCCGCCCAGTTGTTGTTGTTGTTCCCCAAGCTGCCTGGCCGAACAGCCCCAAGGCCCTGAGCAAGGCCAAGGCCATAACCGAGCGCCCCCACAGAACCCTCCCCGCCGACCACAATAAAGCCTGGGTGACCGAAGCCACTCCATGGCGGGGAGCTGAGGAGGGTGCGGAAACGCCCGGGAAACCAAAGCCCCACCCAGGGCCCTGTGTACCTCAGCAATTATGAAGAGAAAGTTGAGCAGTCTAATTCAATGGGTGTTTTCTTCAGTAAAACTATTTACTGGCAAAATGAGTAACGCTTCACTCGTCATTCAGACTTTGTTAGCTTTACCTTGCAATATGTGTATGTGACGTGAATATATCCTTTCTTTATACTTTGGGTTTGATTTGTATTTACCTAATTGTATTTACCTAATTGTAGTTTACAGGAGTTGAGCTAAGCTCGTGTTGTCCCGTCTCTCAGTCTACTTTTTATCCAATTTTTTCTTGAAAATATGGATGTTCCTTGCCCCTACCACCTCCTCCTCCAGCCCATTCCATTTGTCAATACATCTATAGGGGAAGCTAAACTTCCTGATATCGTTCTTGCAGGTAGGTCTTTTTACTTTGTAGCTGTGGCCTCTAGTTATTCCTGTATCCATAATTAATATATCCTCCCTATCCAGCCTCTCCAGCCCCCGGGTACATTTGTACATCATTATCATGTCTCCCCTCTCTCTCCTCTCTTTTAGACTCGGAAGATTTAATTTGTCTAGCCTCCCTTCATATGGCAGTTCTCTGAGACTTGGAACCAATCTAGTGACTGCTCTCTGGATTCTTTCTAACTTGTGAATATGCTTCTTTAGATGCGGGGACCACACCACTGCTGCATACTCCAATCTTGGTCTAATCATACTCTTCATAATTTTCGCTACCATGGTCTCATCCAAATAATTCAGAGCAACTTTCATATTCCCGGCCATTGCATACATTCCGCTAAAGAGCTTGTTAATATGTTTCTCTGGCGACAAATTATCTTGTATAATCAACCCTAAATCTTTTTCTTTTTCGGCCTTGCTAATTTTATTATCTCCCATCCTGTACTCCCAATTTGGTCTATTCACACTTCTTCCCATATTTAACACATGACATTTACTTATATTAAATTTCATTTTCCACTTGGTGCTCCATTCGTATATTTTATCTAAATCCCCTTGCAGCTCCTCACAACTACTTTTATTTGTTATTTGTCTCATAATTTTTACGTCATCTGCAAACATTGACATGCAAGAGTTTATGCCTATCGGCAGGTCATTCACGTACATAAGGAACATGAGAGGTGCCAACACAGATCCCTGCGGCACACCACTCTCAACTTTCCGCCACGATGAGTAAGTTCCTCTAATGTTGGTCCTCATTTCCCTATCTGTTAAATAGCTCTCCATCCATTTCAGCAAACTCCCCCTGACACATCCTAGCGTCTCAAGCTTAGATAACAATCTCTTATGTGGTACCTTATCGAATGCTTTGGAAAGGTCTAAGTAGACGCAGTCCACCCATCCGCCTCTTTCTTGGAGTACATCTATCACCCTACTGTAATAACATAGCAAACTGGTAACACAAGATGTCCCTTCTCTGAATCCAAATTGCTTTGGGGTTATTATTTTCTTTCTCTCCAACATTTTCATCCATCTCTTCCTAATTAGCTTTTCACAAATCTTGCATACAATACTAGTAAGTGAAACTGGTCTATAGTTTAAAGGGTCCTCAGGGTTTCCATTCTTGTATATCGGAATGATATTAGCTCTTTTCCATTCAACAGGAACCTGTCCTTTATCTAAGGAAGCTTGAATTATGTCCCTCACTGGCTCCACTAATTGCTCTGCACACTCCTTTAAAACCCAGGCAGACACTTCATCCGGTCCCATAGCTTTCCTTACTTCAAGTCCTCTCATCGCAGATAACAGCTCATCTCTAGTTATTTCAATCTTACTAAGACCACTCTCCAGTACTCCCGCCTGTGGTTCGTCAAAACCTTCCTCTCTAGTAAAAACTGACCCCAATTTGTTATTCATTACCTCACACATGTCCGATACATTTTCATACGTCCTAGCATCAACTCTTAATTTAGTAATTTGTTTCTTTACCTTCAACTTACTGTTTATATATTTATAAAATAATCTAGGGTCACTTTCACATTTATTTACTATGTTCTTCTCATAGTTCATTTTAACTTGCCTAATTATGTTAACATATCTATTCCTCTCCTGTTTATATTTATTCCGATTACTCTCAGTGTTCCTTCTTCTTAATCTAGCCCAAGCTGCATCACGCCTACCCAAAGCTCTTTTGCATTTCAAATTAAACCAATCTTTCTGCTTAGTAAAATTTCCAGTTTTATATCTTGGGACAAACATATTGGTTCCTACTCTATAAATTTCGAGGAATCTACTATATTTACCTTGTACGTCCCGTTCCTTCAAAATAAGATCCCAATCTACTCCCTCTAAATATCTTTTCAAGGATACATAATCAGCTTTACTATAATTTAATCTGTCATTTATGTAGCTATTGTCTAATCTATTGGCATTACTCGAGGTCAACTTCCATTTTAGTAATAGGTGATCACTTTTACCTACAGGACATAGATAGTTTATATCACTAATTTCGTGAGGATCTTTTGTAAAAATCAGATCGAGTTTAGAAGGTTCGTTATTACCCCTCATTCTTGTATTTTCCTTCACATGTTGTGTAAGTACATTTTCCGTAACCAACTCCACTAGCCGACTTCCCCAAGATCTCTGATTTGGCCCTGCATCTCCCGATTCCCAATCAACCTCACTACAGTTGAAATCTCCTACCAAGATCAATCGATTCTTCCTTAAAAGCAATCTTCTCAACGACTGAATCATATCCTCTACCATCTCCTCAAACTCCAACTCCCTCCATGCTCTGGTCTTTGGTGGCATGTAAGCTACTGCTATGTCTAGCTTTTTTCCTTCTATATCATTGAGTTCAACTGCCATTATTTCTGCCTTGTCATTATTTAACTCCACGTGCTTTGCTGTCATAGGGTTCTTAACTAATACTGCCACTCCACCTCCCCTTTTACCCTTTCTATCATTTCTCCATATATTATATCCTTCACTAAACACTATGTTGCTGTCAAAGTCCTGGTTCAGCTTTGTCTCTGTCAAACAGACTATCTGTGGTTGATCTTTTCTTAATATATTATCTAACTCTACCTTTTTACTGTTTATTCCATCTATATTAGTGTAGTAGCACAGTATATTTGAATCCACCTCCTTGTTTCTCTTCCCTCTCTGCCTCCTACCAGGTTCACCTCCTCCTCCTCCATCCCTTCCCTGACCCAGTTCCACCTCCCCCACTAATTCTATTCTCCTCCCCCCTCTCTCTCCCTCTGTTCCACCCTCTCCACCACATCCTGGCTCTCTCTCCGGTCCCCTGCTCCCTGCATTATCTCTCGCTCCGTCTCCTTGCTTTGACTTCGTACTTGTCTCTCTGTCTCTTTCCCTATCACTCCTCTTACTTTCGGTTCTTGGTGGCTCCTGATGTACCACTTCCTTACTTGCCCTTCCCTTATTCTCCAAAAAAATGTCTTCTTTTGCTCTTCAGACAACTTTCCATTCTCTTCATCAGCCTTAGCTTGGAGTTCCCTTAACTGTTCTCGTTCTTCTACACTTAGGTCCTTTTTTACCCTTATATGATTCAGCTCTGTCGAATTTAATTTCCAGCTCACATTGGCTACTGCTTCTGCTGTTGATCTAAACTTTAGTTCCACTCTTAGTGGTCTCATCTCGCCCTTCTTATATATTCCTAACCTTCTCACCTCCTCCAGTTCTTTTACCCATCCATAACCCTCGTCTAAGTAATCCAGTATCCCCTTGACTTTCACAACATCCCTTTCCTTTCTTACCTTCATATCTGCCAGGTGCTCTTCCACATCTCCAAAGATTACTACACACTTACCTCTATCTATTGTCTCTCTCACTACCTTCTCTTTCTTCTTTAAAACTTGCACTACATTTTTTTCAAACTCTTTCTTTTCCTTTTCTCTCTCTTCCTTCTGCTCCTTCACAATTTCTTCTTTGTGTATTATCCTTTGATTTAGTTCATGAAAGGCTTACAATGAGAATATGTGAGTCAGATACAAGGGGAGATAGAGGAATGACTATAGATCAGGCAAGGGAAGTAGTAATAAACAGGAATGAATGGAGAATGCTTGTGAATAAATGAGTGAACACATGGTCATTTGGGAGAAGGGGTCGGGTGCCAGTTGGACTAGAAAATAGTCCGTCAGGCGCCTGGCCCGGGGAGCCGGTATATATAAAGGGTTCGCCTGGAAGTGTGGTGGGCGGGCTTGCGGTTTCGACTTGCTGCATGTCTGCCTGCCAAGACCAGAACCTCTCCGGGGGAGTGCTAGAGGGACCTTGGCGACCCTGGTCTCTGGGTTTTCTCCTGGATGTCTTTGATGTGTGTGAATTTGTATTTTGTTTTTGTGTGTTCATTGTTTTGTGTTGTCCCTATTCTTGCTCTTTCTAGAGTCAGCCCCCCCAATTTGTTTTTAAATAAATAGGAAAAGTGGGGATTGGGCCTGAGTAAATAAATATATGTGATCCACCGGGATTCGAACCTGGGTTATCACACATAGATTTTAAAAATAAGCTATGATTATTCCACTACCTGGGCTTGTATTAAATCAACCCGTTCCGTACCGGCGATGTCTTGTTAATTCTACTCTTACAACTATTAGACGATTCTATTCAGCTCAGGAAGGAAGTCTACCCATTAACCCTTCCTGCCCGGGTGTAATTTTAAAATTACACCCCTTGCGAAGGGTAGGAGTCTGTGTGTCCTTTTAAAATCCGTAAGCTTGAAAGCCTATTAAGCGTGGTTTGAAAAGCCGTGCGCCGAAACGTTTGTAAACAAAGCCGGTCGGAGCGACGCGCAGCTTCAAAAGCAAGAAGAAGAAGTCGGAGGTTTGTTGTTATTGTCTGCTAGAACTAGAATTAGTGTCTGTAAGTGTCCGATATTGCTAAAACCGCATCAAAACTTTATCCACGGAAATCGTCATCACAACTGAACCAGTTGACCTAGAGAGCTCTACTTAACACCAGTCTACAGATACGAAACAGGGCTACGTTTTGAGATGTATGTGAATTCTCTAGCAGTTAAAATAACAAAGATAGGGCTAGGCCTATTACAAAAAATTTCAGCCAAATCACCCGGATCTGAGTGCTGTCCTTTGGAAGGTGAGCCCGGGCAAGAAGGCTGCAGACTATCTCAATCCTTTTAGCTACCATACATCCTTCCTAAGGTGTATAAAATCGTCTAAATATAGCTAGAATAAAATATAACTCATGTTGCTGGTACTGGAAGGGTTAAACAAAAGAACAATTATACAGTATATCAATAATGAATAATAGGGAGGAGGTTGAAGGCATCAGCCGTTCAGGGAAGTACTCCCAGGAAGAGCTTTAGGTGGAGTTTAAGGATTGCTAGACATCCTGTTTTACCACCTGGTCTCCTCTGATGCTTTTTTCTCTGTACATCAGTAACACAAAGAGCGATTCTAGCTTGATAGCAAGATACACACACACTTGATTTCTCACATAAAACAAGTGCTACACACCATACACTAAATTTTCAAAATTATATACAGTTTTTTGGCTTAGGGATGCGGAAACTCCATCGTCCGCCACTTTGGTCTATCTATCTATCTATCTATTGCCTGACGCCGTGATCCCCGAAGGGGTGGCCACGAACGAACCGCCCCCATGCACCTCTGTCCCCAGTCAGTCGACGCCCCTCCCCCCAACCAGCACCGCCTTCGTTCATGTAGTTCCTCACTCCATCCTTCCACCTCATATTCGGTCTACCTCTCCCCCTCTGTCCCTCCACCTCGCTCTCGTACACCCTCTTAGTCATTCTCTCGCTTTCCATACGTTCCATATGGCCGAACCATCTCAAGTTGTTCCTTTTCACACTTTCCAGCACATCTACCTCCACACCACACCTCCTTCTTACTTCCTCATTAGTCTGTCTATCCCTCCATGTAACTCCGCACGCACTCCTTAAGTAATTCATTTCCACTGCTCTCACTCTTGGTCTGAGTCTCTCAACCAACGTCCATGCTTCGCTTCCGTAAGTCAGTGTCGGGATTACCACACTGTCATGCAAGGACTTCTTCACTTCCATACTGACCACCCTATTTCTTGTTACTGCTTTTAGCGTTCCTACAACCCTCTTCCCCTGTTGTACCCTCTCCCGCACCTCTTCATCCATAGTCCCATCTTTACTCAACACACTGCCCAGATACTTAAAAGAGTTGACGATCTCCATAGCCTGACCGTTCAGCTTCACCTCACACTCTGTGACTTCACCCCTTTCGAAGACCATAACCTTGCTCTTCCCCGTATTTACCTTCAAATTCCGTTTTTCGCACACTGTTCCAAACTGGTGGTGCAGCTTTTGTAGCAGTGGACCACTGGTTCCTCTCTTCAGAACATCCTGTGCTCGGTATGCATCCGGCCAGGGCCCACGGGGCTAAAGAAAATAGCAAAACCGTGGTGGAACTACCAACCAGATGAGGGATTCCTCCTTCAGTGTTAATGGTCTTAATCCACACTGTGGAAGTAGGGAGAGGTGAACATGTCTGGGAACCTGGAGGCAGTTTCTGCTGTGGCCATACCTTTTGGAGTGGTTCCTCTGGAAGCAAGGCATCAGAAGTATGTATGTACAGTATGTATTAATTCAGTGGTGACTTTGATACTAATGTTAAAGTAGCCTATATGGGTAAAGCACACAAATCTTATGGAGAGATCATTCCTAAGCTGAAAATGCATCTGTTTACAGAATAGCTATTATTAAATATAGAAAGGTATTGATTAAAAGGCGAAATAATTCTCTCTATAAATGTATATACAGTTATGGAACAGCATAGGTTTTGTATAACAACCACTAATATATACTGTATGTAGCACCATAAAATAATACTGATCTGGATAACATGAAATACCAAATAAATTAGTAAATTCCAATGCACAGTAACACAAATACACAGTAACAAATATTAATGAAGCTATGCTATACAGTATATGATATTTCCTCAAAAGATCCCATACCGTATATCTAAAATTCCTTAAAATGCTAAAAATTAGTTTGGTATTCACTATTAATAACTAAATTAACTACAACTTTAAACTATTAGTATTACTGATGATGTCAAAATCCATTCTACTGTATAATATATATATAATTATAATGTAAAACTTGCAAAATAATACAGAATAATAATAATACAGACGACCCTCAAACAACGTGGTTAATTGATACCCTAAAGTGTGTGCTTTGTAGAATATTGCATTACAGGTCTCCCTCGATATACGATTGGGTTACGTTCCTGAAAACCCGATCTTAAATAGAAAAAACGTATAACGAACTCTATAATTAATGGGGTAAATGGGGATGTGTTCTTGAACCAGCCAAAGCCCAAGCATAATCACCTAAAAACCTATAACAATACCGTAAATCATGGCATCGGATAGTGAGGTTGACATGGTGAATAGGGATTACCGGTACATGTTTAATTGATGCTCGGGGTATAGAACAGTCACCGTACTCTCCATTGTTTTGCCCCTATAACACCCACTCAAAATATCTGAAAATGTAAATACTGTAGAGTATGGAAAGGATAGACTACTATTAAAAGGTCATAAGAGAAGAAAAAGCAATCTTGATTAAGATACGAATATGCATTGGGATAACTCACCTGTCGCCGTTGATGTCTAGGGTGTGGGGGAATTAAGAAAGGTTAGTGGTAGGCTTAAGCCGGTGTCACGAGCGCTTTTTCCCTCAACACTGGTCTGGCAGCTTATGAGGTCAACATTTAGCATATATATTTTACCCAATTTCATCTATCATCAGTCTAGTTTCCGATACCAGTGTAAAATATTCCAGAAATGTTGCCAGAAAAATTTTGATCATCGAATGTTCACTATAAAAGCTCTCGTCTAGTATAGAAGCTAAAGAAGTGGATCTGGAACGCAGACAAATAAACAATAAAATAAGGTGGGAGACAAGGAGGGGGGTGAAGGAGAGGGAGAGAGAGATTGCTAGAAATGTGAAGGATAATCCAAAAATATTCTGGAAGTACATTCAGGAAAAGTTAACAAGAAGAGTAGGGATCCCAGAGCTGGTATGGGGGTTGGATGATGGGAGTAGAGCGGAGACTGATAAGGAGAAAGCAGAGGTGCTGGGGAAATACTTTGGGGGGGTACTAACAGTGGAGTCGGATGATGCAGTGCCTACTATTCCCATCAAACAGGCACCGGCACTAGAACTAATAGAGTTTTCCCATGCTAGAATAAGAAGGGCTATAGAAAAAATGAACAGAAGTAAGTCCCCGGGACAGGATGGGATACACCCAAGAATCATAAAGGAAGGAGGTGAGATGTTGGTAGAGCCATTGAAAATGTTATTGAGGTATCGTTTAATACAGGACAAATCCCGATGGACTGGAGAGAGGCTAACATAACAGCTATATTTAAGAAGGGAAAGAGAAATGACCCAGGAAATTATAGACCAGTCAGTTTGACAAGTGTTGTGTGTAAACTAATGGAAACGGTAATTAGAGAAGGAATAATGGAGCATATGAAATCAAACCAACTTTTCAGTGGGAGACAGTTCGGATTCTTGCCGGGGAGGTCGACGGTACTACAGCTAATTAAGGTGGTAGATGATTGGATGCAAATTCTAGAGGATGGTGATGTAATAGACGTGGTATATTGCAATTTTATGAAGGCCTTCCATAAAGTCCCACATAAAAGGTTAATAGAGAAAGTTAGAAGCTATAATATAGGGGAGAAATGTGTGAAATGGATAGAAGCCTTCCTGAAAGATCGGAGACAGAGGGTACTGGTGAATGGAATAGGCTCGGGGTGGAGGGAAATTACAAGTGGGGTACCTCAGGGATCTGTGTTGGGACCACTACTGTTTGTTATATTTATCAACGACTTACCTGAAGTTATAACTAATGGAAGTGAGGTATACCTGTATGCGGATGACACTAAGCTGTATAGAAGAGTGAGGAGTAAGGAAGATGTGGGTTTGCTTCAAGGAGATGTGGAGGGCATGAAGGGATGGTCTGAGCATTGGTTAATGCCTTTTCATCCAAAAAAATGCAAGTACATGCGGATTGGGGCAAGCAAGATAGACAAGGTAGGATACAGTATGTATGAAGCGATGGAGGAAGTGAATGCAGAAAAGGATATAGGAGTAGTGATAGACAATAAGTTAAATTTCTCAGAACATTTAGCGGAAAAGATAAACAAAGCCAATAGAATTGTAGGGCTGATAAGGACATTTGTGTCACTTGACGAAGAAATCTTCAGGAATCTATACAGCGCTGGTTAGGCCGCACCTGGAATATGCGAACCAGGTGTGGGCTCCATATATGGTAAAGGATATAGAAGCAGTGGAGAAAGTGCAGAGGAGAACTAGCAAGCTAGTACCAACGTTGAAGAACGCGGGCTATGAGCAGAGGTTGAGGACAGTGGGGCTTCCGACACTGGCATATAGGAGAAAGAGAGGGGATATGATAGAGACTTTTAAGATAGTGTCAGGAAAGTATGATGAGGATGTGTGTGAAGGTATCTTCTTGATGTGGGAGGGAACAAGAACGAGAGGACACTCTAAGAAAATTTACAAAGAAAGAAATAGGCTTGAGAAGGCAAAGAACTCATTTTGTGATAGAGTGGTAAATGAGTGGAACGCACTGCCCCAGTATGTAGTCGATTCCGAATCAATAAGGGAGTTTGAAAGTAATCTTGATAAAGCATGGGGAAGACAAGATTTGAAGTTTGATTATAAAGCAAAAATACAGAATAGTAAAAATGTTGCGTCTGCTACCGCCGCCGCCAACACCGTGAACGACCGCAGCAGTGCAAGTACTGTACTGGTACTGAGCTGCATACACAGGCCTAGTTTGCCTTTTTCCAGAGGATCTACTGTAAGAAAACTAAGTGTGATACCGGCTTTAGTGGACCCCATCTCCACCTGTGAATGTCTATACTCTATAAAGAGTGTATGATGGGTATGGGTGAGTGTGTGGGTGTGATAAAGGTTTATGATAGGGGTGTGTGATGAGTATGTGACCTAAATGTGCATGATATGGGTGCTTATGATGAGAGTGTATGAAGCGCTATTGAATCTCGGAGGAGAGAAATTGCGATAAATAAAATACAGTACCTGACTATTCTTATTATTTCTTATTATTATTATTATAATAGGCAAACTGAAAATATTGTGCGGCATCTGGTTTTGATTAGTTTGTTTTGCAAGTTTTTCCTTTAAATTTGGTGCCATATTTCCCAATTTCCTGGCTGTTTTTTATATTTTTGTAACCGCTTGATATATATTTTCCAATTACTGTATTGCCTGATGGCTACAATTATATAGGTGTTTTTCTACCGTTTAATGCATGGGCGTGGCCATTTCTATTCACCCCATCGTAGATATCTGCACAACATAAATACCGCCTTGTTTGAGGGCCAACTGAATATCTATCTAAAAGGCCTATTCTTCTATAATACTATATTGATTTCTGCTCATTAATTATATATACTAACAGTCATAGAATATATATATTCTTTTCTAATACTGTTTTATAATAATTTGTTGTCTACGGAGTTACATCCTTAATATATTCATCCTATTCTACAGCAGAACTGGAGGAATGGAAGGATGTACAGAAAAAAACTCGCACTTGCGGACTAATTGAGGGGAGAGCCTGTCCGAAAGAGTGATTTTTCCGAAAGTCTGAAACTCCGACCTCAGACTTCAGGAAAAGTCTGAAAGTCTGAGAAATATAGTCCGGACAAGATCTTACAGCCGGACTATATTACTCACGAGCCGTTGCTTAGTCAGTAAAGCGTCAGCTGCTGATCAAAGGATCGGCAGATCGAGCCCGCACTGTCAAAATGTTACTGTCAGATGTCAAGCCTGGGCAGCTTGACCTAGTGATCATGACAAACGCCTAATGTTCATGGCGTAATTCCCTTCTCGGGAATTACGGCGTCTGGCAAAAAAAAATATATATATACTGTATATATATAATACATCGGTATATATATATATATATATATATACTGTATATTACTCACACTTCCAGACTTTTCCGGAAGTCGCGGGTTTCCAGATCGGCGGGGTCCGAATGGGCGAGGTTTTACTGTATTGCAAGTTGATATAATTAAAGATAGTATGCGTGGTGTTAAAGAGGCATAATTATAAGAAAAAATTGTCAGTTTTGTAATAAAAAAAAAAGTAAGGAGGAATATTATTATGTTCCCTCCACTCATCCTGAATTGTGTTGAGAAGTTTTTGGCTGTAGATTACGATATAGCCTACTCAAGTTAATATGGAATGCATATCCGTCGCAATTTAGCTGTAAAGTACATGGAGAGCAGATATTATTAGGTAGTTTGAAAACATAGTACTAAAGTCGTTTTTTTTTCCAGCTGATGATAAAGCGGCATATACACTTGGATACCATAGTCTCTAGCCCACCCCACTCTGGCACGAGGTGAGGCCAGGACCCTTTCTGGACGGTGGCTCACAGTGATAGTTACGGCTGGGGTTTGGGAGAGAGAGAGAGAAACGCACACACGAACACAGCGTGAAGCACTTGGGACAGGATTCGAAGTCTTCAAATGCTTCACATTGTGCTCGTTTGTGTGTTGCCCTCTCTCTCAAACCCCACCCCTCACCATCACTGTGGGCCGCCATCCAGAAAGGGTCCTGGCCTCACCTTTTGCCAGAGTGGGATGGGCTAGAGACTATGGTATCCGAGTGTATCCATCTTGTTACTCGGCTATTACAAACTTTTTGTAGCGAAATATGTTGCTAATTACGAAAAGTCGGCAATATTAGGATGTAGAGATATTGTAGTTTCATATTTTTCCATGAAGTATCGAGAAATTAGCTGCTAAGGGATTCAATTTGCCATCAACTGGAAATTAACAGAGTATAGCTACGCAGCCTGTCTCTGTGTATGTATACCATCAACTTCTGACTAAAACATAAGGTACTGTAGAAGATATTTACTAAAAGTAAGTTGGCATAGCATAATCTTTTCTTATACACACTTGGGATAAAGAGCCCTTCACACTACCTGTAGGTCCCAGTTATTGTCTCTCACTCTTTTGTTCAAATCATTAACATCCTTATCGTCCAGATTCCAAACATCAAGGTGGCCGAGGAATTTGAGTTTGGGACAGTTAGCCAGGAGAGAGTCTACGGCCGTCATCGTTAGCAGACAGTTGGGTTGGTTGTAGAGGTTGGTCTTGTACTGACATTCAGCCGTGAAGCTTGTTAGATTCCGCAGAAGTCCAGACAAAACGCAAACCAAATCGTCCTTAAACTCGTCGACGGTGTAGTTGCGGTCGTCTGTGAGGGTTATGCTGAGGTTGGTGAGGTTTGGAGCTCCGCTGGCCACATGACGGAAGGCATTGTACTCCAAGAAGCTAGAACGTACTAGGGTAAGCGATTTCAGCGATCCAAGTTTTAGTGATATGCCATCATGTTCCTGTCCCATCTGGAAAGTTGGGTGCCTTAGCGTCAGGTCACTCAGAGGTATCCGGCTTTTGCTTAGAGCTGTCAGAATTGGCCAGGCGATCTGAAACTCAAGGTTAATATCCAAGTAATCAAGGTTTTTGAACTGCCGGATATTGAGATGGAAGTCAGTCTGAACAATTTTAAGACTCCTAGCATTGACAAAAGCTCCTGTTACACCTCTAGTAATGGCTTCAGAGCAGATAAGTTCCAGACTGTTTAAACGAGGCAGTAGGCCAGTGATATACGCTAAATCCGGAAATCTACGTCTGTTATACGTGTCAATATCACTGAGAAGTTGGAGGTTTAGTTTACTTGGGTGACTTCGTTGAGATCGCAGCATATCAAGGCTAACTAACATGGGGACTCCAATCACCTGTTCAAGATCACGCAGGGAGCAAAGCGCTTGTGCTATGTGAGTGGCTAAGCTCCCATCCTCGTCGTCCAATCGCGGGAGGACCAAGACTTTTAATCGAGTGCATCCAGTTGGCTTGCAACCAGTAAAATCACCTGGAGCCCTGTCATATATTGACCCCAGTGATGCAACCAGCTCCCTCTCTCGCTTGGCAAAGTCTGGGTCTTCCTTAACATCATTCATGGCAGTTGTGTCCTCACACTTGCAGGCTAACTCCAAACATCGAAGGTTGATGCAGTGCCGTCCGATAATCCTTATGACCTCGCCTGAAACCAAATGCGGCCACGTGAACTTAGTCAGGCAGGACAGTTTTTGTGCATGTTCTCCAAAGGTTCTGATCAGCATATTCTCTATCCTGACATTATCGATTTCACTGGTTTCCTTGGGATCTCGGTTATTCAATTTACAGGTCGAAACCCACTTGATCACATGATGTATCAATGGTGTTAAGTCCAGTTTAATAATGTTAGAATCGAAGAGTGTTGCCAGGCTATATCCCAGAGCCTTTCCAAGCTTTTCCACATGCAGTCCAAACTTCCCCCTCGTGAATCGGGTCATAGATTCTGCTATCTGTAGAAGGACCTGGTGGAAGAGTTTTTGCCGGCAGTCTTTGGGGACGGCCTGGCTGAGGTACTGTTTAATCCGAGGCATCTGGCTGCTTCCACTGGTTGCTAGGATACCGTCGGCTGGTTTGCTGATCTGTATGAAGAGGGAGAAATGTAAAGTAACACCATGTGAGGTTAGAACTTTACTGTGACAATGTTTCGCTTTACAGCTTCTTCAGGTTGAATGTTTGTCAGTCTTTATTATTGTATTATGTATAGATAAAGTTATGGTTTACAGTTAAAGATGTACCGTAAAATGGGGTAACTTCGGATATTTTTCGATGTTTTTTAACAATTGCTCCTGAGTGTAACCACATTATAGAGATTTAACTAGGTCAAGTGATGTATGGTGATAGTGCGCCGTAATCCAGGAAGCCTCCTAAAATTATCCCCCATAATAAGAGAGCTATCCTTATCCTAAATGATGTCCGAAGTTTGCTTGAAAAGTTGAAAACTTCGGACATGTATGGATAACTTCGGACATAGGTGATTTCTTATGGAAAATGATTGCCAAGAAAGCTGGGCTAACTCCGGACAAACGGAGGAGAACTTCGGACGTACGTTCGTGGCCTTATTTCATTAATTTTTCGGCTCCTACTATTTTATATGAATATTTTATTCTATCTATCTATCTATTGCCAGACACAGAATGCCCCCAAGCAGACCTATTCCCTGTGAGAGGGACAACCCGAGCCAGTTTAGTGAAGGACTTACCGGATTGACCACTCAATTTAGGATCGGTCCGACTCCGAGGCCCTCTGTGTATCTTGTTAGCACTATTTTTCTACAGTGGTGTTCGGCTAATCAATCCACTAACCTGCCTTACCCTTAGGTAAGCAGTACGGATTTGTATCAGGTTTACTCCCCTAGACAGGTTGCCAACCAAGGCTGACGAGTTCCATCCACCCGAATTTGTATAAGGTTGTCTCCCCTAGATGAGTTGCCGACCAAGGCTAACGAGTCCCACCCACCCACCCAAATATTTTATTATTGCTGCTTATTCCTGTCCGATGTTTAAGTGGAAAATGCACAGTCAATACTTTTAGGCCTGTATAATCAGTATAGGAGGGGGATATATACGATGTTTAACATATATTCTGTTTGGATCTGTTCTCGTTAGGCATTGAGCTCACTCTTAGAAAATATTGAGCAGGAAAAATAACCAATGATGTCTAATCAATAACTCGAAAATTAACTAGGCCTAATGAAAATATATAGGTATGTATACTATATCACTGCATATACACTTTTATGAATTTGAGCATTTTTATAGGTATAACGTATTTGTTGGTGTTTCTTTCGGCAGATAACAAAAATTTGGACAAGATATATGCCTCTCCTAATTTATATATATTATATATCCAGAATTATCCGAAATACATAAATCGGTTAGCATATCATATTTGTATGGGTTTTTGGACTCAGAATGATTATTTGATCTTTAACCACCATGTTAATGATGGACAAGTATTATGAATGAGTTGCATAGGGCAAATAATAACAAACGATTGTTTTATTCCATGTCCGAAGTTAGCAATTTTTTGTTTTTAAACACAATCGGCTAAATGATAGTGTTCTAGCTAGAGCGTTATACAAGTGTAACAAATTTCCTTTGGTGGATGTTGTCTCTGGTAATGTTACTACAAAATTATATCAGTCACAAGATCATTCATACAAACAAATTTCTTCAGGGCGATAGAAGTTTGGCATGGTAGTGAAAAATTTACATATTTTTGTCATATATATAATATTTTTTTAGTGTACATATACTCATGTCAGTTTCCTAGGACTTTTACATGCTCTTCCTTTGCCATTTCTCTAAACGGACCCCACAAAAAAAAAAAAAAACAAACAATAAAAAGCGTTTCCCATTATATAATGACAATGTCTAATTACTTATTATCGCCGATGTCCGAAGTTATCACCGCAGTACGAAGTTACCCCACTTTACGGTATCTTCGGAAGTGATAAAATGAACAAAACAATGCGATTTAATGTTAATTTTCTTGTATTCCTTCTCATCTTCATTCAAGTCTTCAAACAAAATTGCTCCAGTTTGACAACCTGCCTTTTAGTCACTTCTTACAAACTCACCAATTTCTTTGATTTCTTGGTCTTGCCGCCGCCGCTTAGTTTCTTAGCCATTCTGGACATTCCTCCGCCAGCCGACTTGACGAAAGAGAAGGTGAGGAGAGAGGCCAAGGCGTCCACACACAGCCCCTTCAGGGGCGGCAGGGTTTTCAGTGGAGGCATGGTGGGGGCTGAAAAAAAGATTAATAAGAATAGATAAAAGTGAGATAGAGAGAGAGGGGGGGGGGGGGGAATGTCCTTCAGAAAGGGAATTATGGTGGCTATGCAGAAAGGGGGGATTGAGAGGATATACAGTATTAGGGCGTGCACACAGACATTTGAGGGGTGGCAGGAGAAATTGCAAGGAAATTAGGAAAAGTTAGTACAGTACAGTATTTCAAAGACCATATAGTTCATTGAGTGTGTGTGTGTGAAATAGAAATAGAGAGATATGTGAGAAAAAGAGTGTTTGGGTGTTAATTGAGGTAAGGTAACATCAGTGTAGGTGTGTTGGTGGCTGTGGAATAGAAGAGGGAGAAATGACTCAAAAGGGGGAAAGCATAGACACTTTTTTTCTACACAGATGAATGAAGAGGCAGAAGAGACAAGGAAAATCATATCACTATCAAATCAATAAAACAGTTGTGTAGAGTATAAATTTGTATTTATTAAATAGGTAGCCTACAGTAACTGAAACACTACCTTAGGCATTAAATTATTTAATATTTTTGTTATCAAATAGTAACATTGGAAGTAATTACGATAATAAATTATGGTTTAGCTATTGATTAAGTTATATTAGGAGTTCATTTAAAACTACATAGATCTGTAGCTCAATGCAATGGTTGACTAGACTATCTAATCGCAAAGTAACAGTAAGAAATTCCAGATATATTATTATATTTACATATATAACATAAGGACTTGAAACTAATCAAGGCTAGTTTATTTATCTGTACAGTATATTTATACAATTGTCTTTTGTTCTTGTATAAATATTTTGAGAGTTTAAATAGAAGAATATATCGGAGAATCTGTTGCTGTTTCTCCAATAGCCTATAATTCCGTTCGCTATATAGCATTATGAATAGGCTATAAGGATACCTGTACTGCAATATTATACGGGCAAATAGGTCAAGTTTCTATTCTGGGACATATGACGTCAGAAAGGGGAGCAGGTTGGGGCGCAAATGAGCATAATTATTTCTAAAAATATCCGCAGGAGCTAAACTTGACCATTATTGTATCAATATAACAATTATCCATCGACCAATATAATACAGTACATGTTGCTATTTGTTTTTTAATGTATACATTATGTTGACACATTCTCAAAATTAGTTCATAATATGATAATTTTGGTATCTATAGCCTAATCTTTACCATAAGTTAGTAATAATCATACTAGGAAGTGCGCAGGCAATATTCAAAGTTTTCATATCTAATCATCAATGGCATGCCTCCACTTCTAGGAACAGATAAGGCACTTACCTTATGTGTGGCCTGTGTTTGTTGATCGCGGGGATAACTGATGGATAAAGTAAACATACGCCCGGAACTAGATTAGATAACCTCCCACTCTCGAAACTGACGGTCGACTGCGGTGTTTAGCGTCCCTGGTTGCTATGGTAACTAGGAAGGTAACAGTCTGACTGTACTCCTAGCTACTATTACGTTTCTGTCGTATTTTGCTGTTATAGCATTGTTAATTTTCAGTTATTTTATTTATTTATTATAAGGTACTTCTTATGATATGCATATAATATCTCCAAAAACTGTATAACATCAACTTACGGGTAGTGTAATATCAATTAATTCTCCCAAAGGGAACATTGAGTTTGAGAAGTACACTCAATCTTTATATCATTGGCTCCGCCCCCGTTGTCATGGAAACTGCTGGGCGGCCATCATTGTTGACATCATTCGCGTTGCTGATTGGTTAGCATCGCGGCCATCTTTGTTGTTTATAATTTTGGCGCCTTTGATTGGCTGCAATCTAGTCATAGCTACTAAAGATAGATAGAGAAGAGCACAAACATTTCCTGAGCCACATATTATGACGATAATGAAGAATCGAGGATGATAATGAGAGAGAGAGAGAGAGAGATAGATAGATTAGCACTCTTAAGATTCCAATGTGACTTTACAGAGTGTGTATCTTATCAAATAAAAACAAAGAGAGCTCATGAATATAACAGGGCAACTTGTAAGTCATCTGGTCAGCTTAACCCGTACAGCCCCAGCGACGCGTCTGACGCGTCGGCGATGTATGTAACGCACAGCCCCAGAGACACGTCTGGCACGTCACCCTAATTGCGCCGACTGTAACCTCAGGTGTAGCCACTCAAGAGGGCTCAGATTTGTATGGGAACTGTGTACGTATCCCACGCATCCGTGCCGATGGTTGAAAACTCTCAAATTCCACGTGCGTGCGCGTGAGCGCGCAATAACCTGTTTTTTTGGGGTAATTGCCTTCAATTTTTTACTCTTGTAAAATACGTTTTCGGGGGCTCTGTAGGACCATTCTTTAAGCTTTTTGAGCGGTTTTTCGTGGTTTTTCCTTCATTCCTAACCGATTCGCTATTGTTTCTGGAATAAAAACATTTTTTGAAAACCGGCCGGGTTCTGGTGAACAAACATTACAAAACTAGCCGGGGCTCCACGGGTTAAATAAGTATGTAACCGTCCTGTGAAAACAAATACTCCAAACCCTGAACACTTCAAAATAGATGATGTTTCAGTTCCTCATCAAACAATGCGAGTTACTTGATTACTTGGCTCTAGCATCGAATATTTGAGTGCTTTTATTTCTACTATTTGTTTATGTGTAGGATTGATCTCGACACAAGCTCAGATAATTTGCTCATATCAGCTGGAGAATGCACGCACTAATACAATATAGATAATGTTTATCAGTTCTGATTAATACATTCCAACTCGATAATGTAAGCTACATGATTTTAGTCAGAGAGAAAGAGAGAGAGATTATCACTAAGCAGTGTGTATGTACGGGTTATATAAATTATATATACTGTATATATATATATATATATATATATATATATATATATATATGTGTGTGTGTGTGTGTGTGTGTATCAAACAATAAACAAAAAGAGCTCATGAGGTAATTACAGGATAACATAATTATAAGTGCATCAGATCAGCTTAAGTACTTGAGCATGTAACCGTCCTGTCACAACAAATAATATAATCACTGAATACTTCAACATAGACAATAATTCAGTCCTTGGTCAAACAATGTGACTTACTTTGTTTACTTGCTCTTAACATCGAATATTACTATAGTATTTATGTTTTTCTATTTGTTTATTTGCAGGATTGATCTCGACACAAGCTTAGATAATTTACCCATATCAGCTGATAGCATACTGATAATGTATATAATTTCTGATCAATGCAATTTATGTCGATAATATACGCTACGTGAGATTAGTGAGAGAATAATTATCATCATCATAATCTAAGTCAGAAACTTAGCCTGTGAGTGAAATAGAGCTCGACATTGAAAGAAAGTAATAATAAACTAAACAAAGGACAGACAGATTTTTTCCTACATTCATGAAAGAGAGAAAATGCAAAGCTGCCTGTAACAAGTGTCCCCCTCCCCTCAAGGTTGAAAGAGTGATAGAGAGCCAATATCAAGGTGCGTTAGAGATAATTTAGGTGTGTTGGAAAGAAGTGGGGTTTACTTGTTAAATGTCGTGAAATAAATGGGAGGAGGTGGTGTTTGTGAGAGTTAGCGTGATTACCGTCTGTGTAGGTGAGGCACAAATAGAAACGGTGGGAGAAGCCAGGCAAATGAAACAGGAGTGTCAGGAACTCCTTAGCATATACCTATGTGGCCTCCCCTGGGTACTGCCCTGCTCGATTGGTGCCTACAATCTCCCCAATATTAATTAGATTAGATAGATAGACTAAATTTATATAGTACTAAACCGGCATAAAAGTAAAAACAAATATATGCCCACAATTTGTCCGTGTCTCCCTTAAAATTCGCCTTCCCAGGAATATGTCATATCACCTAATAAAGAAAATAAAAAGATGTCACCCCAGAGACATGCGCGACAACTCAGATATTTGTCAGGTCAGCTCATGGCATTAATAAGGTAAAGTTAATATGGAAATACACGAAGGGCTATTACTGCAATTTTGGAGTAGTATTTTTCTTCGGGTAACACATCGTTTTTTTATGCAGTACTCTCAGAAGGTACTACTTATATTTATATAGTTTATCTATTATGTTTTATGTTTATTTTGTTTATGTTTTTATTTGTTTTTACCTGGCGATTGTGTTTACAATGTTTGTACAATCTTAAACCTTTTAATACTATGGTTAATATTAATCTGACCAATACTAGATAATTTTATTCACTATAAGAAGGATCTCGAGTAATCACATAAGTAACTACTCGATTGACCTCCTTACTCCAGCAAGTACTTCCCAAATAGCCTACAATCGTCTAATGATCGCTGGAATGTGTTTACCCTTTGAAGATTATGACGCATTTTGACAGTTTATTCTGCTTATCATTAGACGATTATATACTTAAGAAGGATTTGTGGAATTAAAAGGGTACAGACTATCTCAAGTAACTCTCTGACTTTCATAATTATAACTCTCTTACTCTACATAAAATCGTCTAAAAGAGCCAGAAGCAGAACAGACATTCGTAATAGAATCTTGAAAGGATTAAGCATTATGCCACGTCTTATAACACACATAAAAAAAGCCTTTCAACTCTAAAGAAATACATGACAACTGAGAAATTTACAAGATCAACACAGAATAAAGTAGGTCAAGTAAGATATATGAGACACAAATCATAAAAGACTTCAGAGCCATAGAAGGTCAAATAAAGGTGAGGTTCTTTTATCTCTCTCTAGACATCCATCAAGCTTAAACATTTCCCCAAAACCCCCCTTCGAGATAAATGTGTACACTTTTCGTCGGTAAAACAATAAATAAATACATGCACAAATATGTACAACTAAATACATGCACAAATAAATGCATATTATTTCATGCAAAACTAAATACAACTAAATCCATAAGGTCTATGACTTCTTTATCGCTGTTCAGTAGCCAGTGTGTTGCTAGGGGCCAGGGATATTTATTAAGTGCATAAATTCAACATTACCAACAATTTATGACGACAACCACACCAGCAACAACAACAAATACATCGATCGTTTGTAGGTTGTGTATACTCTACTCTGTGGTATAAATATACAGTATACTCACGTGTTAATGGGGGTTTAATATTTATTATATACACAATCACTCTTTCGTTCTCCTTGCTCTCATTCTTGCTACACACACACATACACACAAACACACACACACGCGCCTATATTATAAACTGTTCCTACCCCCCCCTCCCTCCCTCTCTCTCTCTCTCTCTCTCTCTCTCTCTCTCTCTCTCTCTCTCTCTCTCTCTCTCTCTCTCTCTCTCTCTCTCTCAATTTGTCAAATACAATTATACAATGTACTACACTTGACACATTTAAAAGGAGGCTAGACATCCATTTCGAGGAGGTTGGATTAATATAGGTAAAATAATAACAATGTTAGGTTATGTATCATTAATATACAATATTTCTTTAACTTCGTTCTTTACTATGAATGTCCCAGTAGATATTTTCTCATTCTGCTGGGAGCCTTGTTTCCCCCAATTCCCGCCGGGGCGGTGTGGTGGGTGGGGAGAGAGCCTTCTGCTTTGCTGTCTTTGCCTTCCACTTTGTAGCAAATCCCATGTTAGAATATAATTCCGGACTGCGTAGTAGGGAACGCAAGGTTTGTGCAGTCTGATAATCTATGTAATTCTTTGTAAGTCTCTCTCTCTCTCTCTCTCTCTCTCTCTCTCTCCAATTCGTGGACTAAAATGTACCCTATATACCGTATCCCTAATGCATAATCAAATATAAACTTTGTTTTTTTTATGTACCTCTGTAATGGATCTTTGGAGTATAATTAACACATCAAGCGTCTCTCTCTCTCTCTCTCTCTCTCTCTCTCTCTCTCTCTCTCTCTCTCTCTCTCTCTCTCTCTCTCTCTCTCGTTCGTTGCGTATAGGTACGAGGCGATCTCAAGACACCTTAGCTCCCAGTGCACAACGAACCGGATCATGATCATGTCCGCCTGTATTAAATTATGTATTATGTGATTTATACCATTGCCTATTTTTGTAATAATTGTACGACACTGTTAATGTATTATGCATCATGTAATTTGTTTAAAATTAATTAATTGTATGAACAACCGTTGCATAATTAACAGAAGAAAATAATATGAATCTAAATCTGAATCTCTAGGAGCACAGGGAATGGTTAGTATTACAAAGATCCTGCGGCTCATTCCGGGGAGATAGTCTAAGTGTGTATGTATTATGTAATTTGTTTAAGATGTTACAACTGTATGAACAGCCATTGTATATTTGTATTATGTAATTTGTTTAAGATGTTACAACTGTATGAACAGCCATTGTATATTTAATGGCAATAAAATAATCTGAATCTGAATCTCTCTCTCTCTCTCTCTCTCTCTCTCTCTCTCTCTCTCTCTCTCTCTCTCTCTCTCTCTCTCTCTCTCTCTCTCTCTCCACACACACATACAGTTCGGTGGCTTTGAACATGATAAAGACGCGCGTCAAAAGATACTTGGGCAGCCATCTATAAATTTCACAGCTATGTTCTCCAAAGGTTCCACGTTGATACCCTGAAATCTATGTTCATTCTGCTAGCAACCGATGAGTTTTTATTGACTGCGAAGGAAGTCCTCTAAACTGCAGATCAGAAACCTGGAGATAGATATAGGTTTTTGGGTTATGTCCATGTCTCTCAATTGTATAGTGTCCTGACCCCATTGGTCACTATAAAGAAGGTGTGCATTCATATTCAAAATCTGCAATAGTGGAATGGTGAACAATGATCAAAGTATATAATTATAAAGTTATGATGTGTATAAATGAGCTCGAGCGGTGTCATCCAGTGAGGAATAAAATTACTTTAACCCAGAAACAGGCAAGATGGTAGTTGTCCTAAAATAAATTATAGGGCACTCATTAGAGACGATAGTCCGTGTCGGTGGTGTTAGCAGAGGTACTGATCGTGGAGATCCCTTAAATTTCTACACATTGATACTCAGTAAAACAACGTTGGTACCTTCTTTGGATAAGTGTCCCCTAAACAGGTCCAGGCACCTCACTGCCAACATTACTGTATATTGGATGAACAGACAAACACACACAACAAAATACAGACAAAGAAACAATAAAACGCAGCCGATAATGAAAGGGATGCATAATGGTGCCAACTTAAAACAAATCATGGCACAATTCTTCATTCAATTGAGCAGCCGAGCAACATTACAGACGCTCATTTGACTCAATGACGTCACAATCAAAACATACCAGCAGAAGCAGGCCCTGATGACGTCACTATGGGGGCCGCCTTATCTTGTTACACTTGATAGGCCCTGGTGATGGTGGTGGTGATCCCCGGGGCATCAGCCTGGGTATGTTAATGAGATCCGCTCTGTTTATTATTACTCAAGACAGTCTATCAGCTCAAAGAGAAAGAAGAAGAAGAAGGACCACCACATTGCCAAGGGGTTGGGGGTCGGATTGTAGACTGCCGAAGGTTCGAGTCCAGTTGATTTTGTGGGGGTGGATATCCACATGTTAACGCCACAACAAAAAAACAAACAACCTAAGCCAAACCACTGTCACATTTTTCTACCGAAAAATTGTCCCTTACCCGCTCTAAGCCACTGTTGAACAATCTGAGCAACAGACTCAACAGTGATTTAGAGGGTAAGCAACCTCGAGGGGTCGCTAGACTTGTTGTTGCTTGCCTTCCTTTGTACTCTCTCTCTCTCTCTCTCTCTCTCTCTCTCTCTCTCTCTCTGTAAATCAAGTGGTGACAATAACCCTGCACAGTAGAGACCCAGCTGCCCCCAATTTAGATTATAACCGAGATTGGGGGGAACTCCTTGTGACAATATAGTACAACTCCTGGCACTGAGATCATGGTCAGAGATATAATGTGTGTGTGTGTGTGTGTGTGTGAGAAGGAGAGAAAGAGAGTGTGTGTGTGTATGTGTGTGAGAGAGAGTGAGTAAGAGATATCTATATAATGCGAGTTATTTAGTACAATTAAGCTATTCCTTGTTGTTTGTGTATTTAATTTAACTGCAATAATATCAAATGAGAGAGAGTGAGAGTGTGTTCATGTACAGTACAATATATATAGAAAAACTTTCACTAGTATTCAGCAAGATTCATATTATTTCTTTCAGAGGAGATTATCAACCAAAATCTTAGCATATATATTTTTTGATAGGGCCTAACCATTGAAATTTATGATCAGGAAAAATATGGTGCATGGCTCGTTTTACTTGGCCTCAGTACAGAGAGAGAGAGAGAGTTATACTGTATATAGTAGTTGAAATAAATACTTCAGACAATTTCAGTTCAGCTGAGGAAGAGGAGGCTTGACCTTTTCACACATTTCAGTCCTATTATTTTCCATTGCCTTCATGCATTTCCTTATTGCCAATACACACACACACACACACACACACACACACACACACACACACACACACACACACACACACACACAAAAGGAGTACAAACTAATCATATTTTTATCTACCTTTTGAATAACAGATAACAGACTTCATTATAGTACTCATGGATCCGTTGCTTCGTTTCTTTTTCAATATATATATATATATATATATATATATATATATATATGTGTGTGTGTATGTGTGTGTGTGTGTGTGTGTGTGTGTGTGTGTTACAGTGTATTGCCGAAGTAGTCTCCTTTAGTATTATCAAATAAAATAAACATAATGATAATACAATCTCCCCTTAAAGGCTCAAGGATTGCAATGGGTGTAACCTTATTAACACTCACAATTGTACCCTACTTCCATCCCCTATATCAATCGTTGTTCGCTCCATCCAGGTTTAGAGTCTCACACACTTGCCGCATGATATATATTCCATAGAACGTCACTTTATTCAGGGCAATGGGCCTCCGTATATCTTCATAGTCTGCACAAAAGGTAGAAGTATGGAGGTGACTGGTTTGGGGGGGGGGGGGGGGAAGAACTTGTGGGAGTGCAGTCATGTACGGTCGAGGTTAATAAGTGTCATATTTCACAAAGTTTCGGACATTGACTAATACTTTGAGGGATAAACACAAATGTGACACAATATATCTTCATACTCTGCACAAAGGCATAGCTATAGATATGACTGACTTGGGGTAAAGGAGTTAAGGGAGTACTTAATTCTAATCAACAATGACCTGAGGTTAAAGGGGGGGGGGGGGGGGGGCGGGCTATAAAGAGCAAACAACACAAATCAAATAAAACGCCCGGCCCTCAAGGACCACCAACATCAAGACATTATTGATGCATATCATTAATGTGCTTAGAAACGAATGCTAAATAAGTCAAACTTTCTATAATGTGTTCAACTTAATACTCGTCCCAAGTTTATTGCAGGATATGTGCTCAACTATACACACACATGTTATAATGTAGACATAATTGGGGTAGGACTGGCCTGCATAGCTCAATATAATATTATGAAGTACTTCCTCGAATGAACTATAAGGTCTTCAAGGGGGTGCTACTCGCTTTTCTGGACCCCCTTCTCCATCATGCTTAGCCCCATTAGTTTTGACATTTTAAACCGTCCACTCCACTAGTTTTTTTTTTAGGCCTTTCGCCCCATTTCTTTGTCAATGTTGATACCTTCCGTGCCATTTAAGGTGTCGATTTTTTCTTGGTGAGAGATAGCGAGCCTGCATTCTTCTACCGTAGAATCCTCAACTTTATCTCGAAGGTAGGTCTTGGCCCTTGGGTGTATTTCTTTTTGAGCTTGATGGTGGTCTAGGGAGTGGGGAAAAAAGCCTCCTCTCAATATAATATTCTGAAGTACTTCCTCGAACACACACAAGGTCTTAAAATTGAGACAGCATTGAGGTAGTAAACGATACTTCTTCTTCCTCGTATCCCCTCAAGCAAGAATGGAGAAAAAGTGAAGCGATAGATCTCAATTTTAGTTTCCATAAAGTCAGTCAGTTTCTCACTCTCATCCTCACGAACTCACTCTTACTCTCTCTCTCTCGTTTCTGTGCTATCCTTCCCTTCCACTATTCTTTGCTGGGGTTCTGCTGCCTCTATTAGAATTAAGTCCTAACCACCTCGCTTGGATCGTGAGGTCTGTTTGGCGGGACGCTTGGCCTTTACAACGGCGCACAACGGTCTGTGTGGTCAGTGTATTCCTCTAAATCTCTCTCTCTCTCTCTCTCTCTCTCTCTCTCTCTCTCTCTCTCTCAAGGAACCCAGATCATATTTATAAAGCCATCATATACTTGCCTCTCAGCCCACCCCTGAGCTGTGTCGCGTGTACTCTTTTTACGGTCTATTCGCTTTCAAACATTTTCGTAATCCTAATCCCAGTCGGGCCCTCACTTTTAACCCTCTCAAGATATGATGCACATTTCTTTTCTGTTTTCTGGCAATTATTAGACAATTGTATTCAGATTAGGAAGGGTATATGCAATCAGAGGGTTAATTGAGATAATCTTTACCCTTTTATTTCCCTTAGATCCTCCTTAAGCTGTATAAAATCACCTAATGATAGCCAGAATAAACAGTCAGAGTGCGTCATAATCCTCAAGGGAGTACATATATTCCTTTGATGTTATGGACACAGGGCAGGCATCACAATTGTCAGCAAAATACTGTAATTTCAACAGTCTTATATTTAAGATACCGTCGATAATATTAGTTATTTACGTAAACTAAAGGTAAAATGCTGTTAGCGTTATATTTTAGATAATTCATACCCCTCTGATTACTAGATTTTTCGGACGAAAAGCCTTGTGGATGAAAGAACCAGTATTTGTTGTACCGTAATTTAGCCAGCTGTATCCACCAATGGTATCCACTATCCTGCCACAGATCTAGGTTCATGACGTCACCAGATGTCACCCGCTTGTCCTAGAGTGTCAGAGGATAATGGCAGAGGCACGGGAGCTCCTTGTCTACCAATTCCGATCGCCAACACTTTTCTTTAGTATTTTGGGATTCTATGCACTAGTATCCGCAACTAGACTAAAGGTAGATTAGTTAGGTTCCCAGACAACTCAACCAATAGACCAATACAACCAGTAGCCCTCAACTAGTGTCACCTCAAACAGTTCTGTTAGGGTAGGTTACTTTAAGTTACAGTAGGACTTTGAAATACCATTGGTTTAGATGGCTCTGGTCTATTGGCTAAAAGAAATCTTACAAAAGTTTCTCTCAGAACCTGTCAAATCAGAGTTACCGCTAAAATCCCTTTGTGAATTGACTAGGTGGTCTTGCCTAGGCCCGGATACTTTGATTGTTGCAGCTGTATCTACCAGCCAGCCTCAAGATCTCGGCCGTGACGTCAAAAGCTGTCCCAGAGGTCAGACACTCAGATAATATACAATGATGATGTTAAGGTTGATAATGTAGCCGTGAACGCCTCTCTCCCACCCACCAGTACTTCTGGGAATTCTTTATAGTTCTTCCGTGAAGACATCTGCAGAGGCTCAATGATAGGTCACACACAAGTGCTTTTTCCCTCAATAGTTATCCTATACACTGGTCTGTCAGCTGATGAGGTCAACGTTTAAGATCTTTTGGCTACCTAAATTCATCCATCATCAGTCTAGTTTCCGATACCAAAGTAAAATATTTCAGAAATGTTGCTAGAAATATATTGATCATTGAATGTTGACTATATAAGCTGTCGTATGATATCGGCCTTAGCGCTCGTGACAATACATATACACACATTCTTGCATACATATAGCCCCTAACCCTCTTGGGGGGTAAGGGAGATTTCATATATAATGTAGGAAACAGAATATGCCCCACGTATCGTACAAGGCGACTAAAGGGATACCAGTCGTTCTGTATGGTAAAATCTTCTTAGGCCACTGTCTTGTTGAAGCACTATTAAGCCACAGGGATGACATGGTGGGGCAGTGGGGCAGGACTATATTGTACAACAGTCCAACTGGCTAAAGGCAGCCTTATCTGAGATGTTACTGTATAATGTGATGGAAAAGGACGGTTATCCATTACAGTATTTAATGCTAGGGCACACACACACACACGGTCACACACACATACACGCATACCCCCCCCCCCCACACACACACACACACTTGCTTCCACACACGTACACACTGACTTACAGTCTTACTCACACACCTACACACACACACACACCCATACTTGCTTATTTACTTTACACACAGACACACACACACACACACACACATCTGCAATAGCCTCGGTGACAAGTCCTTCACAGAACACGTGCCTAAACACATACGATAGTTTATTCACTTGTACACACACACACACACACACACACACACACATCTGCAGCAGTCCTATTGACAAATCCTTGATGTGTACGTGACTACACACAAACACACGATTTAAAATCCTTAAGCACACACACACACACACACACACACACACACACCCACACACCCACACACCCACACACACACACACACACACACACAATTAACATACAATATAAAGACTCAGTACAAGAACAAAGCATCTTTTGTTGACGCAGACATTCCACACAGCACACAACATTAACACTATCTGAGCCGATGTCTTGGTCGCTATTAGGATATTTGGTTTTATTATTATTGAGATTTTGCTTGGTGTAATCATTTTGCTTGGTGTAATCATTTTGCTTGGTGTAATCATTTTGCTTGGTGTAATCATTTTGCTTGGTGTAATCATTTTCGAGCAATGTATTTTAGTTTGTCCCCTAGGCTAGCAAAAACGCCTTTCCAGCCTTCTTTCAAAGTGAATAGTAGGGGATATAGGTTGTAGTGAGAGATGTTCTTAGGTAGCTATAAGATAGATGTAGTATAGGGGATATAGGTTGTAGTGAGAGATGTGGTGTAGGAGATATAGGTGTAAAAGAACAAGTAGGGACGTAGGGAAGAAGGGGTCAGCCTCGTATGAGCCAATAGGCCTTCTGCAGATATCCATTTTTCTTATGTTCTTTTGTAAGAATGCTGCGACCCCCTTCAACCTAACTAATTCTAAGTTACAGGCTCGTTATTGTTCGCCCAGAACAAAAATCGAAACCTAAATGGGGTGAAGCGTTTTGTTATCGCATAACTAATGGGGTGAAGCGTCTTAAAATCTCCAAACAAATTGAGCGGAACATGGGAGATCCAGAAAGACCCCATTCGGACCAAATAATGTTAGTTACATAGTTTAATTACGCGGCACAAGAACAAAGCCTCTCTTGTTGGCAGACATTCCACACAGTACCGACATCTAGCAGACATTACTACACAGAGTACCGACATCTGACAGACATCATTACAAGGACCGTCGGCACCTTTCACTGACACACACACACTGTCAATAAGTACAGTATGTATTTAGGGAGGATGGGCCGGTTTCTCTGGCTCCCCTTCTCCCTCGTGTTTAGCCCCATTGGTTTTCAAGTTGTAGACGTTCGGCCCTTTAGTTTGACGATTTTAAGACATTACGCCCTATTTCTTTGTCAATATTTATACCTTTCGTGGCATTTAGGTGTCCATTTTTTCCAGGCGATCGATAGCGAGCCTGTAATTTTAAGAGTATATTGGTGATAATAAACCCATATAATAAAAGGATAGAAAGGATAGAAATATATGTCTATCAATATACCCAATGATTATATATATCTTTTTTACACCCTTGAGTCCAGAATATCGACATCTTGCAGACATCACTACACAGAATACCGATATCTGGCAGACATCACTACACGGAGCTGCGGCACCTTTGACTTAGCATAATGTACCACACGCGCCTCACTCTTGATAACCAACAAGTTACCTTATGACTCATTAATGTTATCAATACGGTGGTGTTATGGTCAATGTTGTTCTTGTTATAACCCCTTCTGTACCGCCAATCTTAAAATAATACCCTCAAGAATAATTTGTACATTTTTCTGCAGAAAAGTGCCCTCTTAAAATGCAGGCTTGATATCGCTCGCTTGGAAAATCTACT
>CM064566.1:4507148-4532148 GCA_032716605.1 Paralithodes platypus | reverse complement strand
ATCGTTATTGGAAAACCAAATGTTCATAATGTTTTACGAATATCAATATCGCTATATGTTTCTTTGTGCTCCATAGGCACCCACACCAAGTAGTCCAGGGTAGGGTCTTGGCTTGGCCTCTGAGTCATAGCAGGGCTATACCTACATTGCTATGTAGAACACTAGCCATGCGACATAGGCCTGGTCCCATCGACTTCCAAAGCTGTTTAGAGGCAAGTAGGGTAACGCGACCCCTTGCCTGTTCAGTTAGTGGCATAGGTGTTTGTATTATATATATATATATATATATATATATATATATATATATATATACGGTATATATATATATATATATATATATATATTGCATATCTGCTCCCTTCAAACTACACACCTTAATCACTATATATAAATGTTAGCTAACCTAGAATGTTTCCTCTGATCGGTTAATTAGTATTCATTTATAGCTATGAGGTCAGTACACCTGCGTAAATCTATGGAACCATCTCCCAGCCACTCCCCAAGCCATTTCCTCTCCCACATGCTATATCAAAATTACGGTATCCTCCAATTCCTGTCTTGTGAGAAAGGTTGGAGCATTTCTGTGAAGGGTTTGATGTAATGTATAGATTTACTTAGTTTAGACATTTTAAACCGCTTCCCCTCAATAGTTAGGCAATAATATGACGCGTCACCCCATTAAGGTGTCGATTTGTTTCTGGGTGAGCCTGATTCGGACATTATTATATCGAAAAAATTAAAAAATTTAGCCTGAAGGGGGTCTAGAAGGGCATCTTATAGTTTGGAGGAAGTCTGGGAAGCATTTGTGTTAGCCTAGGGGACAAACTAAAATACATTGCTCGGAAATGGCCCAAGCAAGCAAAATCCTCAGTGACAATTACACAAAGTGTCACAATAACTACTCAAGACATCGGACCAGATAGCGTTCAAGCATTTCCTCTCCCACACCCCCAATAAAATTGTGCGACTTCTTTCAAATCCGGACTTGTGTGAGAAAGGGTGGAGAAAGGGTGGAGAAAGGGTGGAGAAATGGAGCAATTGTGTTGGAGACTTGAATGAATATGAGAAGAACTACAAGACAATGAACATGAACTAGCATTGTTTTGGTCCTTTTTGTCACTTCCCGTCACGGCCCGTTAGTTTGGCAATTTTAAGACCTTTCACCCCATTTATTTGTCAATGTTAAGACTTTTCGTGTCATTTAGGTGTCGTTTTTTCCTGGCGACCGAAAGTGAGCCTTTAATTTTAAGAGTAACCTGCCTTCGGCCATTTTTCTACTGCAAAATGTAAACATTCATCTTGAAGGGGGGGGGGGGGGGGTGTCTAGGGGGTATTTTTTACAGTATGTTGGAGGTCTTGGAAGGACACTAAAAAAATATGAACAAATAAAACAATACGCAAATAAATAACCCGATGCCCCCTTAATGAATTACTTGGTTGTAAGAGGAAATTAGATGCATACAGGATATGTTGGCCGGAGGGGCTTTTTTTGGGGAAATCCTGTATATTTTCTGTAATTCTTTCTTCTACTCTCTCTCTCTCTCTTTCGAAATGGCTTAATTCTACATTATAATACATTTTCTCGCATTTTCTTGACAAACCTGCTTCTATTTTTCTCATATATATTTGTTTTAATTTTCTTTTCCTATCCTCCCCTCCTCTCTCTCTCTCTCTCTCTCTCTCTCTCTCTCTCTCTCTCTCTCTCTCTCTCTCTCTCTCTCTCTCATCTATCCTTTCCTTCCACTTTATCTTAGGGTTGCTATCTCTACTACGATTAAGTCATGGCCATCTCGCAGGGATCGTAAGATATAATTATGTGGCCAGTGTATCTATGAAAATCTCTCTCTCTCTCTCTCTCTCTCTCTCTCTCTCTCTCTCTCTCTAGATAGATAGATAGATATATAGATAGTTAGATAGATAGATAGATATCTTACTCGGTCGACTCATGAACTCATCGAACCAAAACCAAAAATTCACAAATCAGGAAGTTACCACAGGAATTTTTGGTGTTCAATATCCTCTCTTCTCTCTCTCTCTCTCTCAGCATTCCGTTGTTAATTCAAGACAGATTATTACTCATTAATTGTCATAATGTATGTTCACTCTCTTCTCATTTCATTGTGGAAAAGGTTTAATATCCCCCCCCCTCTCTCTCTCTCTCTCTCTCTCTCTCTCTCTCTCTCTCTCTCTGTCTCTTTCTCTCTCCGGAATCCGAGTAAAAACCGAATTCCCAGAACGTAAGAAAACCCCAAACTTGCTTAATAACGACTGAAATTCTTTTGGTCACTGATATATAAATTATGAAAATATTGAGAAGACAAATTTCTCGGCTGGCAGTCTCAGAAATAACGAAGACTAGATTTGCATATATTTACATAGCTACATTGACCACACAGTTATCACGATCCAAGCGAGGGGGTCTGGACTTCATTCTAATCGAGTTAGAACAGTTCAATTAAAGAATAGTGGACGGAAAGGATAGCACAGAGAGCATTACCAAATTGATAGGAGATATTATAATAGTTCATTAAAGTACAAATTGACTTATCCAGACTAACAAGTAGTTATTAATTTCAACAGCGTTCTTAACACCAATAACACCCCAACTGAAATGATTGAAAGCATGCGATTCTCCCAGGATTCGAACCTAGGATATCACATACAGAATTTTTACACTCGCTAAGTCATAAATCCTAGCCTAATATGAACCCTCGAACACCAAAACGAACCTCCGAAACTAAATTATTAGGTAAAAAATTAATGGGAAGATTCGATGCAATTTGGGATAGCTTCGGAATGTAACCCCTTCTTTACCGGCGCCGTCATATTATTCGATTTCAGCTGCAGATGATTTTTTGAAGCTTAGGAAGGATATATGGTAGCTGAAAGGGTGAATTGAGATAGTCTGTAGCATTTATATGGGTAGACGTCCTTCCTAAGCTGAATATAATAGTCTAATAGTTGCCAGAATATAATGAAAAGGACGTCACCGGTACAGAAGGGGTTAAGGCCATAATTTATATCCTAGAGTGTACAGTGGCGCTAATAAGTCATGTCTCAGTTTGTCATTACGTTTGGCTCGCTCTGTGCTGTATTAATGTCTGTCAGATGTTGAATAGGGTGGGTGAGTGTAGGAACATGTTTGTATCGAAAAAGTCCCTAATTTCAAGAAAGCAAACTTCCATAAACTTAGAGCTATGTTTAAAGAAACTGACTGGAGCTTTTTAATTAACAATAACGACATAAATACATCTTGGAAGTTATTCGAAACCACTTACCTAAAAGCAGTGCAAGACTGCATACCATCGAAAATACGGCGTCCAGGCCATAATAATAAGCCCAAATGGTGGAATAAAGATATTTCAAACTGCCTGCTTGCTAAAAAATTTGCTAATGATAGATTAAAATCCTCACAAAATGACGAAGAACGGGTGAAATTTGTAGAGCTACGACGCAAAGCCAAAAAGTTAATTAAGCAAAGTAAAAAGACCTTAGAGTTACATATTGCGAATCAAAGTAAAACAAACCCGAAAGAATTCTATAGTTATATCAGAAAGAAAAAAGTAGTTACTTCAACTGTTGGACCGTTAGTCGATGAAAATGGAGAATACACCAAAGACGAAGTACAAATGAGTAATGCCCTCAATACCTTCTTTGCATCAGTTTTTACAACAGAAGACCTCAGTGATATCCCTACACCATCGCCGATTCAGATTGATAATTCAGATGTTCTAAGCAATATCACCGTTACAGAGAGAGAAGTATTGAATTGTTTAGATAAACTCAAGGTAAATAAAACGCCAGGACCTGATACAATCTCGCCTAGAGTTCTAAAGGAAGCTAAGAATGAGCTCTCCAAACCACTGACATTACTATTCAATAAATCCTTGCAGTCTGGAACTATGCCTGATCAGTGGAAGCTAGCCAACGTAACACCGATATTCAAAAAAGGCAGCAAATCCCTACCCAGTAACTATCGTCCAATTAGCTTAACCTCAGTTGTATGTAAAATGCTAGAAACGGTCATACGAGACAGACTCGTAAATCACTTAGAGGAAAATAACATACTTAAAGATACTCAACACGGCTTTCGTAAAAACGTTCCTGTTTAACAGACCTCTTAGACTTCTTCCACGATATCCTCAACCTCTACGATGAGAGTAAAGCTGTAGATATTATATACCTTGATTTTCAAAAGGCCTTTGACAAAGTTCCCCACAAACGTTTACTGCTAAAACTAAAAGCGCATGGAATACAAGACGGTGTGTTGAAATGGATAGAAAATTGGCTCAGCAACAGAAAGCAAAGGGTAGTCATAAACGGTAAGGCATCTAAATGGACCAATGTAAGTAGCGGGGTACCCCAGGGATCGGTACTAGGACCAATTCTCTTTCTAATTTACATCAACGACATAGATGAGGGTCTCACCTGCACAATCTCAAAATTTGCTGACGATACAAAAATTGCAAATAGCGTACTCTCAAAAGAACAAGTTGACGATATGCAACACAATCTAGATAAATTGTCACATTGGGCCCAAATTTGGCAAATGAGTTTCAATGCGGATAAATGTAAAGTACTACATGTCGGATACCTAAATGAGAAAGCAAACTATTCGATGAATGGCACTCAGCTTAAGAATGTAAACAGAGAAACTGATCTGGGAGTAACAATATCGAGTAACCTAAAACCGAGTCAACAATGTTCAGAAGTTGTTAAGAAGGCAAACAAAATAATTGGCTTTATAGGCAGGTCATTTGAGCATAAATCCAAAGAAGTTATCCTAACCCTTTACAATTCCTTAGTCCGCCCTCTTCTGGAATACTGCGTTCAATCCTGGTGCCCTTATTACCAAAAAGATATAAACAAGCTAGAACGAGTTCAACGTAGAGTTACCAAAATGATACCTAGCCTAAAGAACAAACCATACGAAGAGCGTCTTAGAGAATTAAATCTATTTCCTTTAACCCAGCGCAGATTAAGAGGCGACTTAATTCAAGTGTTCAAAATCATCAAAGGCATCGACAATATGAACTGTAGTAAGTACTTCACTATCGACCAATCTAATTACACGCGGGGAAACGGTTGCAAAATTATTGGTAAATCTTTTAACTCGCACGAATCTAAGAATTTCTTCTTCAATCGAGTTGTCAACTTGTGGAATGGGCTTCCCCGAGACGTTATAGACTGCAGCACCGTTGATTCATTTAAATTCCGCCTAGACAAATATCTCGCATCAAACCCGCGACTGACTGCGTTTGTAAATGAATAACTTTATCCTCCCCTCAGTTACTAACCCATATGTCCCCTACTAACTTCCTAGTCCTGCCACGTTAGTGGCAGGGCAGTAGTTCCCTTTCCAATGTTCCCTTACCCACTCTAAACCACTGTTTGGACACTTGATCCTCAGTGTTTTGGAGGACAAGCAACCTAGAAGGGTCACTAGACCTGTTGTTGCTTGATTTCCTTTGTACTCCTTTGTATATCTCCCTCCAAAAGAAGAAATTATGTGTAAATATTGCTGATACCAATTATTGATCAACACATAATTGGTGCCGAGACATCACTTATTAGCGCGACTGTACTCAATCGAACACAAGATTGGAAATATGATAAATAGTTTCCTACTGTTGCTTGAGACAGGGGAACGTTAGGGTAGGTCTTCAGAGGTTGGTCTGGTCTGTATTTCTGTCTGTTTGTTGTCTGCCTGTCTGTCTGTCTGTTTGTAATTGTATGTGTGTGTGTGAGTATGTCTGTATCTATCTGTGTGTATATATATGGTTTGTGTATGTGTTGGATATGTGCGGATCTTGCTTATTATTGCGTATGTACAAAGGAGTACAAAGGAAATCAAGCAACAACAGATCTAGTGACCCTTCTAGGTTGCTTGTCCTCCAAAACACTGAGGATCAAGTGTCCAAACAGTGGTTTAGAGTGGGTAAGGGAACATTGGAAAGGGAATTACTGCCCTGGAACTAATGTCCGTGGCAGGATTAGGAAGTTAGTAGGGGACAGATGGGTTAGTAACAAGTAGGGGACAGTAACAAGTAACATGTGTGGGTGTGCGTGTGTGTGTGTGTGTGTGTGTATTTGTGTGTATGTGTGTGTTTAGTATACTGTATTGATGAATTTGTGTATGTGTGTGTGTGGTTTTTTTTTCTTTTTTTTTCTTAGGATAATGTCTTGAAGGATTTATGTGTGTGGCTTTGTGTGTGTGTGTGTGTGTATCTGTGTATGTATCTGTGTGTACTTCCACAACCGTATACCATTCCGGAAATATCATCGACCTACCCCTGCCTGAAGTTCCGAGACGGTTACGATAAGACCTTGAAGGGTCTGTCTGTGTGTGTGTGTGTATACTGTATGTAGTGTTATTTTTTTATCAACAATTTTCTTTTTCTCCTTCTCATTAGAATTCCCTCCTCACACCCCTTCCTTTCTCTCTGCATATTTAAACACCAACGTTTCCGCGACTTGTTTATCCTACACTTAATCAGAGAGAGAGAGAGAGAGAGAGATACTTCAATACCTCACCCTATTCCTCTCAGCAGTAGGTATAGGCGCCATTTCCGAGCCGGTGGGGGTACTGGTAGAGGATGGGAAAGGAAATTGCGAGGGGGTTTGTCTTATACACAACAATAGAAGGGGCTGTTGGTGGACTGTCCCACTCCTGTTAGTTCGTCTGTGCGTTGTCTGTTTCTGTCTGAGGAGTATGTCTCTCTCTCTCTCTCTCTCTCTCTCTCTCTCTCTCTCTCTCTCTCTCTCTCTCTCTCTGTGTGTGTCCATCGTCTGTTTCTCTTGTTCGTCTGTTGTCTGTGATTGTTTTAAAAGTACAGTATGTTTGTTTCTGTATGTGCAACTGTTGCTGTGTGTGTGTGTGTGTCGTCTATACCTACTCCTTCACATTCCGAACCATATTGTATAAGGCATTGAATTGTGGGCCTGGTGCTTTTATTACATCTATTTAATTTATTTACAATTTTCTCATGTTTTCCTCTCGTTAAAATTCCGTCCTCACACCCTCTTCTTTTCTCTCTGTATATTTAAGCACTGTAACGTTTTAGTGACTTGTTTATCCTACACTTGATCAGAGAGAGAGAGAGAGAGAGAGAGAGAGAGAGAGAGAGAGAAGGGGAGGGAAAGAGAGAGAGATGGGGAGGGGCGGGGCAGGGGGATAGATTACTACAATAGCGAGGTGGTCAGGACGTAATTAAAATACAGCTAGCAGAATCCCAAATACAGAAATAATGGGAAGAATAGTGGAAGACAAGGAAACAAAGAGAGAGAGAGAGAGAGAGAGAGAGAGAGAGAGAGAGAGAGAGAGAGAGAGAGAGAAGCAGAAGAATATCTTCGTGACCCGATCTGACATTCCAAAGATATTAACATTATCATAATTTCTCTCTCTCTCTCTCTCTCTCTTGATTATATCCTTCACCCTCCACCTTTTTTACCCTTAGGCAATTAAATATAATTACTGCTACATGTTCTTGCTCCTTTTCTCTACTCTCTCCCTCTCTCTCTCTCTATCTATCTATCTCTCTCATTAAATATCAAAAGTAATGGGGCTAAGCTCGGCTAAGCATGCATGAGAAAGGGGTCCAGGAAAAATACAAACGTTCCTTTAACTATATTATACGTAATAGGCAAGTCAATAGAAATATAGTAAAGTTATAGCATAATAATGTTTCTGTCAACCCCCCCCCCCCACCCCCCTGACACAAAGTGCGAGCTGCACTGCTTTGGCCATTGAATAAGTGCACACACACACACACATACACACAAACACACGCTCTCTATATCGCCTTCTGCTATGCTATTTTCTTCTACTTTGCTTTATTTGGGCTTCTAATATCGCCACTAAAATTATGTTCTGACCACCTCGAAGGGATCGCAAAGTCTGTGTGGCCAGTGTGTCTATGTAAATCTCTCTTTTTTTGTCATCTTTGCAATCCTTTCCTTCTAATTCCCCTTACTTTTGGGTTTGCTATCTTCAATAGAATATGTCCTGATCACCTCGCTGGGATCATAAGGTCTGTGCGGCCTGTGTACCTATGTAAATCTATGCAACGCTCGTCATCCACGTGAGCGCCCCTGTCCTCTGAGCTCTGATAAAACCATCCATCCCTCGCCCGCCACCTCAGAACCCTTCCAACCGTCGGAGAGGTAACACATACGATCTCCTTCTCCTCTCCCTCACACCCCTCGACACGATAGCCACGGACGTAAACACGCAAAGAAGAAGGAGAAGAGGAACAAGAAGGTGATTTAAAGATATTTTGAAGATCAACAGAAGAAAAAGGCGATAATTCTAGATAATTTAATAAAAACTAAAGACAGAACAGTATTAATAACGGTGATTATCTCTGAAGAAGCCGAAAAAAACTAGCAGCTCAAGAAGAATATTATCAAATCGCAGTGAAGATCTCTAGAAAACCACAGAAAACAACCAAAAACAATCTCAAAAGTTCTGAAAACCACATAAATCAAACAAAAACAATCTCAAAAGTCCGAAAACCCCAGAAATCAACCAAAAACAATCTCCAAAGTTCCGAAAACCACAGAAATCACCAAAGAACACTGAGAACCCGGCCGAAGTGCACTTATAAGAAACTTTAATAAGGCATTGAAGAAGGTGTTGAGAGTGGAGCGTGAAGAATTGATTCACTCCTTGTGGTGACGTGACTGTGTGGGATTTTGCTTGGACAACCTTTCATCCAGTTCAGGTGAGTTGATTATAGACTATCTATTTATATATCTATATTTATCAATCATTCAATCAATCTTTCTTTCTATCTATCTATCTATTTATCTATCTATCTATCTATCTTATCTATCTAAATATATTTCTATCTATTTATCTATATATAACATGTTATTTTCTATTGAATTGCTGTTTAATATAATTTTAAGAAGATCTCTGTCAGACTGTACGTATTGTGAAAAGCGTGTTATTGTTAAGCCAAAATTAACAATGCTATAATGGTGGTAAGTTATGTAAAAAGTTAGATATTTTGAGAAATCATAATACGTGTTACTAGCCTCCTACATGCTAGCAACATGTTACATGTTTAGTATAAATGAATGGATTGAATATGAGAAAGAATACAGGCGAATATATATGAAGTTGCATTGCTTTGGCCATAATATTACTTCCAAAGGCATAATATGAACTGCGAAGTATTGATTTAACCGTAATAGTAATAGTTAATAACGACTAAAAGGAAGGGAATAGGTATCTAGTTTCACACCCTGCTAGAGACTATTAAAAAAAAACAGTACTAAAATTGAGTTGAGTTATATTATGTGTTAATAGATTATAACTGTGATGTTATTAACTTTGTATTACATAATAGGGGTAGGATACTCAAACCGTTTACGACGATGTATCTCGCGAGCCTCTTAGCGTCATATCCTAAATGTTGACATCTTAATTCCAACGCTAATAGCACTGAAAACGTGTCATAATTGGGAATTACAACTTAGAACATAACTGTAGCTTTGTTTATTGTGTTAGATAAAGTAGGATTAGGTTTGATTAGATTAGGCAAGATTGTGCAATGTTTTGTTATTAATGGCTTTAATATTGGTGCGTCTTTATAATATATAAGATGAATATCGGTACATATACTTGATGTGATCCAAATAGAATATATATATATATATATATATATATATATATATATATATATATATATATATATATATATACTGTATACAGTTAGATAGATAGATATTTATAAGGTTAAATAGACTACTTGTTAGCTAGCTAGATAGTTAGATTACCACACTTTATGGAAACCCCGACTTAAGGCTATTATCTGGTCCACTTCCGTTGTGTACAGGATGTATGTGTATGCGTGTTCTCTCTCTCTCTCTCTCTCTCTCTCTCTCTCTCTCTCTCTCTCTCTCTCTCTCTCTCTCTCTCTCTCTCTCTCTCTCTGTGGTTGTATATCTGTGTGTATACAGTATAATACCCTCATTGTTCCCGGATTAAATAGCACTGCATGAATATTCCCATATTCAAAATATGCTACAGGGGGGCAATGCCTAGTGAGTTAATTGCTCAATAAGTGGCGTTCTGAGAGTGAGGGTCCGAGTCTAGGGGATGAGACTGTGAGGCACTGGGGCAAAGCGGCTTCAGAGATGGAGTTGCTTCGACCCGTGAATGAGTGCTTCGCATGTCTCACTCCCTAGACTGGAACAAGACCTCACGGGCCTCACCGTGTTCAGCGGTAGAGGGTGCAGGTTCTCAGCCTATGCCCGAGAGGGAGGAGTTGGAATATAGAAAAGAAAAAAAAAAAATATATACTGTATACAGTATAATGCCTACAGTATATATATTATATGCGTGTGGTTGGCTGTCCTTTATGTGAACTCGCCTGTGTGTGTGTGTGTGTATGTGTGTTTGATCGTTGCCCTTCATTCTCCATCATTCTTTGTCCTATTTAAACATTAAAATCCTTCAAATTCCTGTATCCCTTCTCTCTTCATGGCTAGTCCTTTACTTGCATTCGCTGTACATTACTTCTCTCTCTCTCTCTCTCTCTCTCTCTCTCTCTCTCTCTCTCTCTCTCTCTCTCTCTCTCTCTCTCATATAAACAGTAGCTCTTCATCTATATGATAAGGGGATAACTCAAGTATTTTATCTTTCTTCCTATCTTGTTTCTGATAGTTCGTTGCAGTTTTCATAATATTGATTTTGTTATTAACCCGTGGAGCCCCGGCTAGTTTTGTAATGTTTGCGCACCAGAACCCGGCCGGTTTTCAAAAAATGGTTTTATTCCAGAAACAATAGCGAATGGGTTAGGAATGAAGGAAAAACCACGAAAAACCGCTCAAAAAGCTTAAAAAATGGTCCTACAGAGCCCCCGAAAATGGATTTTACAAGAGTAAAAAATTGAAGGCAATTATCCCCCAAAAACAGGTTATTGCGCGCTCGCGCGCACGCACGTGGACTTTGAGAGTTTTCAACCATCGGCACGGTTGCGTGGGATACGTACACATTTCCCATACAAATCTGAGCCCTCTTGAGTGGCTACACCTCTCTGGGGCTGTGCGTTACATACATCGCCGACGCGTCAGGCGCGTCGCTGGGGCTATACGGGTTAATGTCTTCACTATAAATGATTGATGTTGCTCTTATATTACTGTGTAGTTTATTCTTATATCTGCGTGGCCTTAAACTACAATGCCCCTCGTAGTGCTGTGGCTTGTACTGTAAGATAAATTACGATTACACATAAAACACTCTACTGCATGATACCAATCTATATAATACATAACTATCAGAATATCTACAGTACCTAATTATCTGTCTATATACTTAACTGCGTATCTATATTTCTTTATAACTACATATATCTACATTAGTATTATATTTATAATTCGATATATTATGTTCAATCAAGAAGTATAATATTATCTGCTGCATTTATCTTTGTATTTATCTATATCTATCTACCTATCTACCTATGCCTCCATCCCAATCTATCTATATTCATGTTTGTCTATCTGTTTATATATATAACTATCTATCCATCTATCTATCAACCTATCTCCCTATTTATCTGTCTAATCTATCTATCTATTTCCTATCTATCTATCAATCTGTCCATCTCTTTACGTATCCATCTAGCTATTTCCCTATTTGACTATTTATTTATCTTTCTATTTTGTATCTCCCTTCCTATTTATCTATCTATCTTTCTTTATCTATCTATCTATCTATTTATCCATCTATTTGACAATGATAATATCCCTCTCTTCGTCTCCCAGGTTCTCCCCTTCCAAAGCCACTTTCACTTTCTTTGTCCCTCTGGCTTATTACTGCAGCCTCTCTCTCTCTCTCTCTCTCTCTCTCTCTCTTTTTTTCTCTCTCATCATAAAGTGCTGACACATAATGTTTAGGCAATATGTAATTTCATGCATCAGTACTCCTAGATATAATTGTGCATTCCTCAATAAACTTATGGATACTTGTATTTCAGACTGTTTCTTTCTCTCATTTTACATATGTTTTCTGTATATATAGGTTTTCGAACTTAAATTTAGATGTTAATGTGCACTTTCCAGTATTCTAACCTATATTTATCTCTCTTGTTTTAGAATTAAATGGGAGGAGCGGTGCCCAAACTGAAGTCCCCCTCCACCATGAATTCCCAGCCCCACCACCACCACCACCACAGCTGCGGTAACAAGACCACCTACAGCAGCTGTCCCCACACCATGCAGAACTCCTCCTACACCTGCCACAGCTGCCCGTATGACACCAAGGACTCCTACACCTCTCTGTCGTCCAAGGAGTCGTTCGGTCCACCTTATGCTGCGGACGACAACTGCAACTGCTCTGGAAGCTTCAAAGATGGATGCGACAACAGCTCGTACAACTGCAACAGCTCCTCATACGGCTGTCAGAATGCCAACTGCAACTGTGGGGACAAGTGTGCCTGTTCTGGGGGTTCCCAAGGGGCCTCCGCCCCCCCTGAGGACGCCTTCATGAGTGCCGTGCTGGCCTTCTGCTCCCACATGTCAGGTCGTCTGGATACTCTTGACAACTCCAGCATCTACGACGAGTTCAGAAACTACACCACCGAGGGTCGCAAGATGGCTGTAGCGTAACAAAGGGATCCAGGATGGTGATATCATGATATGTATTGCTATAAAGCATTAAGGAGTGTTATAAACGCATTCCAGGGTGTTTCAAGCTTGTTTTGTATTTCTTAGATCTTTACAGAGTGCTACAGATACATCCCTGGGTGCTGACAGATGTCTTGAGCTTAGTGACGGAACACTATAGCTGCAGCATCAATGTTGAGATCAAATACCATCATATCATAACTTCAATGTGGTATGTTGGGTTACTTTGATTACAGATTGCTGAAGGGTTTAGTGAGCTTGAATATGACATGTTGCAATTACAGCATATATTTTTAGCTCAGAAATTAAACCAGCAAGATGCAATTAATGACAGTAGCTTCAAAGAAGCATATACTTGTTTTAGATTTTCTATTGTCTATTACATAGCAAATAGTGCAATATACCTGGCACTAAGGGGTGCTGTTGCTTGGATCCATAGTGCTTCTTCTAAACAATATCTATGAGGAGTTTAGATAGAACGCTACGGAGGTTTACAAAGTCGGCGTACATAGCGTGGCCAGAGTGTTTGGTACAGCTTCAGTATTGCTACCTAGTATTACAGAGCCAATGCAGGGTTTTATAGAGGCTTATACAAGGAAATCTTTACCAACTCTTTCTTACGTTGTCATATTCTTAAACTTCCCGATCTGACGACAATGTATATTAATTTCTTCCAACTATCCTCAGATGATTATATTCAGGTTTTAAAGTCAAGGAAGTTAAGCATGCAGATCTTAAACTGTTGACATAGATAGTTTACACGCTGAATAAAGTCCCCTGGTGATAGTTACGATATAATACATACAGTTGCAATCTCATCGAAAAGATTCTGTTATGCATTCAGTGCCTTTCTAGAATAGGTTGAATTCGTAGAAGTAAACGATCCGATATATGACAGTGAAACGGAATCAATCCTTTTACTCCGAAAAGCCCTACCACAGCTGAACGATATCCTAATTCACACACACAATTTTCCCCCTGCATTTAATTGGAGAAAAATGTGCAAGGGTGAACATTATAATTCATACAATTATTTGGTGTCCATCTTTTAGAAATTATGAAATTGTCAGTCCACATTCGTCTAGTCAGATTTAACTAGAAAAACATAATCTCGAGTTTCTCAAAATGGATTCCAATACTACGATATACTGTAGTTTCCCCTCACATATAATATAATCATAAATTTCAGAGGATCATAACTGAACTCCAAACTAACCTCCATACTACGATCTTAATATTTTCGCCTTGCATGAGACCAGCTTAAAATCGTTTGGCGGGAGCTAATTCGGAGTGAAAGGGTTGAGGTAGAAAGTTTATTATACACTGTAAAGTTGTCCCCACACTGCCCAGATCAGTGTGGTGTTCAGACTCAGTGTCGGTGTTGGTTGGTGTTGGTGTTGTTTATATTGTACACTACGGTACAGGCTTGGTGCAATATAGGGTAGTCTGGGTTACAATATTATCCCCCCCCCCCTCTTTTACTCTCGCTCACACTCTCTCTCTCTCTCTCTCTCTCTCTCTCTCTCTCTCTCTCTGCCTATCTACCTAAGCATTTATGTTTCTTCCTTTGTCTAACTCGCTAAGATTATCGATTTTTATTCAATATATTTAATTTCGGCTTCTCTTATTTTATTCAATATAATTCAGTTATGAGACATTCTCTCTCTCTCTCTCTCTCTCTCTCTCTCTCAGCCAACGAAAAGACACCGATTTAAACCCATATTGAGACTACGAGAACTAATAATTAATCTCAATCCCTAAATATTAATTCAATTTATAGTGTGAACTTATAAACATCGAATTTTTATATTAAGGATTTTTTTTTTTTTTTTTTGCTACTCGTACCTGGGATTACGTACATTCGATTATAATATATATTTTCTCTCTATTTATCTGCTTCTCTTTTTAATCTATATATCGTATTTATTTGTATTTTTCGATATTTTACATTTATTTACGTAATTATCTATATACACTACAAAGAATATTTATGTTATTACTATTTTTGATACACGTCTATATGATTTTATACTACATAGTCATATATTCTTTTATATATTTACATATCTACCTCCACCACCTTATGTGCATCTATAATAATTATCTATCTATCTATCTATCTATTTATGTTTCGCCATATTTATCTGAAAACACAATAATTTAACAGTTTAATGTTCCCTTTAAAGCAGTTTAGGTGATATATATATATATATATATATACATATATATATATATATATCGCCTCTGTATCTATAATTTGTATATCTCTATCTCTCTGTTTATATATCTATCTCTAAGACAATAATTTTACAGTTCAATATTTACTACTACATTTCCTTTATATAATTTCATAAACTATTTTCTGCTATAAGCGATTGTACGTACATGTGTGTATGTATGTGTGCGTTCTTTGTGTATACCTGTATGATTGTGTAAGGTTATAATTATGGTTGTACATAATTTATTTTGATATATTTAGAAGGCTTGGATGCTGGTTAATTTGGCCTTGTTATTATTATTATTATTATTATTATTATTCATTTTGCTTTGTTCGTAATGAAATAATTAGTCATACTATTAACTTATTGACATTATTATTATTATTATTATTAATATTATTATCACACGGTTGTACTATCAATTTGTTGTTATCATAAAAGGCAAAGATACTCCAATATTTAATTAATTTATATATTATACTCGATAAATGACATTCCAAAGACATTATGTTATTCAGCATTTATCAATAAACATATAATGGAAAATTTATTGTGGTGTATTATGTTCCTTATTTGTAGTCATAGTGTTTTGGTTTAGATGCTTATGTTCTGGGTGTGGTGTCCCGAGTTCGAATCCCGGGAGAACCATATGCTTTCATTGGTTTATTAGAGTGCATTGGGGTTTGTAATTGATGATTAATGTTAATAACGGGGTGTTGCTTAATATATGACACGGAGTTAGCTCAAATAGGACTTCAGAGGCTATTAAACCTTCTGGATTATTAGGCCAGCACACTGCAAGTCAAATAAATGTTCAGGTATGGAGCCCCTTTTCGGGAACCCCAGTCCCTTGACAGAGAGAGTTACATTAGATACACAGACCTTGTGGGCCCTACTAGGCAGTCAGGACTTAATGTTAACATAAAATTTGGTACAAAGTGGAAGGTAGCGATAGCAAAGCAGAAGGCTCTCTCCCAACTCACTAGAGAGAGAGAGAGAGAGAGAGATTGTTAGCTTGCGAAACGAAACAAAAATATACGAACGGTAAGAAACAGAAAAATGGTAAATCTTAAACTCCCACAGGTTCTTCCTAATCTGCATAAAATCGTCTAATGATGGCCAGAATATTGTAAAAGAATGGATCATAATAAACTGGAAGGGTTACACATGATGAAGTCGAGATATAATGTAGTTTTTATTGTTGTATTCTGTTGATTTGATTTACATACAAGGAGAACAGATACAAAAAAAACAAGATAGCGAAGAGTCGGGGAATAATAAACATACAAGGAACGACACTGACCTTGAGAGAGAGAAAGAGGGGGGGGGGAGGGGAGTAAGAAAAAAACGGATACTAGTTAAAGTGATCATATTATTATTGCTGATCACTATGCATTCAAAGGAGAGCAAGCAACAACATAATTATATAGTGATACATGGAGGTTGTTTGTGGAATGGGATGTGGATGGGGTGGGGAAGAACTGCCACGGAATGCGAACATAAGGGTGGTGGTCAAAATATATATATTTACAAAATATGTAATCGATAACTTGGAGGCACCGAGAGTGAGATGACCTATATTTAGGACAGATAGACACAGGCAGATCGTGAGAGAACACACACACACACACACTCATGCATAAACACATATGCAAATATACAAAATTATATATATATATATATATATATATATATATATATACTGTATATACAATATATATCCCTGTACTGCCAACATGTTCACTGTAAGCTAAAGAAAAGAAACAAGCAAGAAGAAACAACACAAACAAAAACAGGGACACGAAATAGGCAGACATAATATCATAAACACGCAGCACAATACAAATCCAAGGCGTCCTCTCCCAGAAAGATATATACCTTTGTGGCGCCAGCGAGCCATCGGAGTGTCACAGGTATGTCAATAAAAACAAACAATAAGAAATAAAATGGAAAATATCAATACAAAAAGAAACAAAAACACACACAAATAATATCTGAGTAGTGCGAAAGATACAAACAAGCAGACAAGAACACACCAGGACAAACACACGAAAAATACACGAAAATTAGAACACAAACACGGAAAACAACAAAAATAAAAAAGTCCTCCTCCCTCAGAAAGCTATATACCCTTGTGGCGCCACGGAGCCATCAGAGTGTCGCGAGTAAAGCCATATAAGTGAGGGATCACAGACGCCAGCATCACTCCCAGGGCTCTGAGATGATCCACACAAATACATTAACAGACACTCGAAAAAGACACGAAATCAATAACCTAAACACGAAAAACAATAAAATTAAACCTCCCAGAAAGCTTTATACCCTTGCAGCGCCAGTGTGACGCCAGGAGAGCCATATAAGTGAGGTACCACAGACGCCAGCATCACTCCCAGGACTCTGAAATGATCCACACAAACACAACAGCAGAGACACATAAAAGACACACATAAATACGAAAAACAATAGAAAGAAGAACCCTCAGAAAGCTATATACCCTTGTGGCGCCAGAGTGTCGCCAGTAATGCCTTATAAGTGAGGGGCCACAGACTCCCAGGGCTCTGAGATGGTCCACACACAGCACACGGTGGCTGGTAGGTGGGGGGAATACTTTATTACCCTTACCTGTGTGTCATGCCGCCAGCCAGCCAGCCAGCCAGGTGAGTGGACCAAAGGCTATTGTAATCTCTAGCTGGTCCCGTGTGTGTGTGTGTGTGTGTGGTCATGTGTGTGCGGCGTTGTGTTGTGTGTGTGTGAGTGTGTGTATGTGTGTGGTTGGGGGGGCTTGTGTAGTGGGTATGGGTATGTGTTGTGCGTGTGTGTGCCTATCAATTCGCAAAATATATCTTAGTATACATACTGTATAGTATGTATGAATATGTGTGTGTGTGTTGTATTTGTGTTATGGGTGTGTGTGTTGTTGCATGTGTTGTGTGTGTATATGTGTGTGGAAAGGGCTTGTGTTGTGGATGTATTCTTGGTATACAAACTGTATAGTAATAACTGATTGACTTATAGTAAACACTGGTTAACATACACACACAAACACAAACATGAACAGATGATATTTATGCTAACTCCCTGACTTCAAATACTATACCCTGTTTAAAATAAGTAGGCCAATACTCTTGAACATTAACCTATATAACTCACAAACGATTAGAATAATCGAGCTAATAATTCGGTGTGAGTATCCTAGGTTCGAGTCCTTGGAGTGCCACATGTATTCGTTGATTTCATTAATTGAGTTTAGAAGTAAAGTTGGTTGGTGAAAAAATATTAATAAGTATAAAATTGTACATCCCATTTGCTCTAGCCTCTTTTGAGTTACAGAGGATAGGGTTCACGATTTGTTGGCCTACCTAATAGGATATATAAGATTCAACTTCGTATTAAGATCAGTAAAAGTATATTAAGTTTTCGTCTTTTCTCGGGATGCTGAGAAATATAGTTACTTTATCCTATTGGCTGGATACTTATTATTTCGGAGCTTGTATAACATTTCACGAGAGAGAGAGAGAGAGAGAGAGAGAGAGAGAGAGAGAGAGAGAGAGAGAGAGAGAGAGAAACAAAAAGAGAGAGAGAGAGGAAGGTGCCTTTGTCCGATTATTTTACTTTCACTTACGCCAGAACTTGCTTCCTATCTCTCTCTCTCTCTCTCTCTCTCTCTCTCTCTCTCTCTCTCTCTCTCTCATATGGACATGAAATGTTCTGTTGAAGTGATGAAGCTGGATTTCTATTAAAGTAGAAACAGATAGACTTTCACATACGTTTAACTATTTAATCATAATTTGTATTATATTTCCTTCCTTCCTTCCTATCTTCCTTCCTTTCTTCCTTCCTTCCTTTCTTCCTTCCTTCCTTCCTTCCTTCCGTCCTTCTTTCATTTCTTCCTTCCTTCCTTCCTTCCTTCCTTCTTTCATTTATTCCTTCCTTCCTTCCTTCCTTTCTTCCTTCCTTCCTTTCTTCCTTCCTTCCTTCCTTCCTTCCTTTTTCCTTCCTTCCTTTCTTCCTTCCTTCCTTCCTTCCATCCTTCCTTCCTTCTTTCATTTATTCCTTCCTTCCTTCCTTCCTTCATTTCTTCCTTCCTTCCTTTCTTCCTTCCTTCCTTCCTTCCTTCCTTCATTTTTCTATCCCTCCTTCATCCCTACCTACCTCCACCCTTCCTTTCACCCTCTTTCCTTCCTATCTTCTCCCCCATTCCTTCCATCCATCCTTCATCCCCTTCACCTTTGCCTTCCTTCTCTTCTTCCTTCCTTCCTTCCTTATTCCTTTATACGTTCGTTTATGTTTGTATCCTTTGTTTTCCTTCCTTCCTTCCTTCCTTCCTTCCTTCCTTCCTGCTTCCAATCTCCATCCTTTCAAATTTTCCTCATTTTACTTTTCCTTGTAGTCCTTCGCACGCACACACATACACACACACACACATACACACACACACACACACACACACACGTAGCAACATTACTACTTACATATTGATAGATGGACTACAGACGTACACACACGTAGGCCACTGTCACACGTACATGAGTCATAACATACAAGTATAATGAGTACACACACACACACACACAAGTTCGCATGTGTGGGGAGGATCCTCTCACACAGCACTTTTCGACAAAGTAGAAAAGAATGCTTTTCGTCTCATTAACTCACGTCCACTCACTAACTCTTTGCAATCTCTCTCTCTCTCTCTCTCTCTCTCTCTCTCTCTCTCTCTCTCTCTTCGCCACAATGTTGCATCTCTCTCGCTATTCTACCACTATTACAATAATCAGTGTTCCTCAGAGCTCTCTCAGTGTATACCACCTCCTCTACGTAGAGTACGTAGCACCCGTCTTGCAACACAATCCCACCCCTACTCTGTGCAACTCTCCAATCCAAGAGTGAAACGATATTCCCAAACCTTCTTCTATTAAACAGCTGAGCTCTGGAACTCTCTTCCTGAATCCATATTCCCCTCTTCCTACGATTTAAATTGCTTCAAACTCCGTGTGTCTAGGCATTTTGGCTCGAACGTTCCTTGATTTTGGCCCTGTCACTCTTTCAACTGGGGGAGGCACTCGTTACAGTTCTGCCTTTTGTCTTCCCCATCAATATAGAAGAAAACAAAACACACACACACACACACACTATCACTACCAGTAATATCAAAGGTACCAAGCACACACTACAACCTTCCTACTAACATATTAATAGATTAACCACGGCGACAATCACACGTAGACCACCATGGGGGGGGGGGGGTCAACCTGTGTATGAGTCATTGCTGTACCGGTGACGTCTTTCTCATTATACTCTGGCAAATATTAGACGATTTTATTCTGCTTAGGAAGGACATCTACACATTAAAAGGCTACAGTTAGTTAAAATAGGACTTCAAAGGCTATAGTGTATAGTACAGTGCATGTAGATATAGCACACATACACACACACACACACACACACACACACGTAGACCTCCAAATATTACCACGTTCAGCGACCCTTCTTGTCATATTAAGTATCACTGGAGCCAACTAGCACCCTATATATATAATATCAATGGATTAGTCTGGCCTCTAGTTCAAAATAGAATATGGAATAGCTCTCTCTCTCTCTCTCTCTCTCTCTCTCCCTGTTGATACACTGATACACTGCTCGAAGCAGTTGTACTAATTTCAGATATATTTTGTAAACACACATTAGTCAGTAGGTTCGTTAACATTCTTTAACATATTTGTTTTCGCATTGCTATGATTGTTTACTTTTTGATATTATTAGTAGTGTATAAGAAGATAATGTTACTCGTATTGCCGATTAACGATTCATTTATTCGGCTTCAATATTTAGGATCCCTGGTTCATGTCTGGTAGTTTCGCCATACTTGCAGAATCGCATGAAGGATTCTCATATTATAATAAAAAACGGTGAAATCTTGAGGTCAACCAGAGGAATTTCACGCTGAAGAAAATGCAGTCTATTCCCAGCACTCCCTGGGTTAGCTTGTCTTAAGGGGAGATCTCCACTTGAGGGATTTTTTTCCTTGACCCCTTTCTCCCTCATGTTTAGCCCCATTGCTTTTATATTATAAAACGTTCGCCCCATTAGTTTAGCGATTTTAAGAACTTTCACCCCATATTAAGACCTTTCGTGCCATTCAGGTGTCGATTTTATCCTGGCGAGCGATAGCGAGCCTGTAATTTAAGAGGAACCGGCCTTCGGCCGGGACATTTTTCTACCGAAAAATTTACAAATTTATCTTGAAAGGGACTCAAGGGGGTGTAATTTTAAGCTTGATGGAGGTCTAGGGAACAAAGTAAATATCTCCCCTTAATTACTGTACGCCATTCATTATAACTAGGCCAAAAATCGTGATCCATATCTTCTGTAACTCAAAAATTGCTAGAGTAAATGGGATATAAATGTCCAAACTTATCCCCTGGCTGACTCTTCCCAAATGGTAGAAATATTAGCTCGATTACTGCCGTTCCTTTTAAGTTATGAGAGGTTGGGGTGGGGATTTCTGGCCTACCTATCATGAACAGACTATACTATGTTCTTACGTACACCGATACACTGTTAGAAATTGTTTGTGTTCGTCACTTTACGCAGAGCTGGACTGGTTTTAAAGGGCATGGCTAGAAACAGATTTTAAGACGTATGCCCCACTAGTTCGGCGATTTTAAGACCGTTCCCCCCATTTCTGTCAATGTTAAGATTTGTGCCATTTAGTTGTCGATCTCGTCCTGGTAAGCGATAGTGAGACTGCAATTTAGGAGGAACCGCGTTTCAACCGGGAAATTTGTCTATGGAAAGATGTACGAATTGATCTCGAAAGGGTGTCTAGGGTGTATATTTTAAAGTTTGATGGAGGTTTAGGGAGAACAAAAGATCCTCCTCCTAATAATAGGAAGCATGCCCTTCCACCAATATGATCACCACCCAGCGATGTCAAACTATTGGAAGTTGTTTGTGTGTGTCACTTCACACAGAGCTGGACGGGTTTAAAGGGCACCGATTGAAAAAGGTGAGCCCGCCACATACCACACAAGTCATGATGCCAAAATATTATTGGCACCACCTACAGATAATATTATTGGCACCACCTAGAGATAATATTATTGGCACCACCTAGAGATAAAAAAATTCGGGTTGATTATTTGAATATAGGAAGATATTTTTAATTTTACCATGGTAATAGTACCGTATATATTTTTATTTTGATATTCTATGTGAGTGAGGGAGACAAAAGACAGAACTGCCTGTATCGAGCACCTCCCCCAAAGTTATATAATTTATTCTTCTCGCGTTCTCTCTCTCACCCCTTTAGAGAGAGAAGGCGATGGAAGGAAAAGATGGGAATAACGATAAAATACCCAAGTGACACCCTTCTCTATCACAACCATCGGGGCTATGGTAATGAGAGAGAGAGAGAGAGATAGAGAGAGCGACAGACAGAGAGAGAGAGCGAGAGCGAGAGAAAAAGGGAGAGAGAGAGGGGGGGAGGGGTAGAATTCATCAGGGGTATGCTAATATTGAAAGAGAGTGGGGCAGGGGTAGAATTCATCAGGGGTATGTTAATATTGAGAGAGAGAGAGAGAGGGAGAGAGAGAGAGAAAGAAAGAGAGAGAGAGGGAGGGGGAGGGGTAGAATTCATCAGGGGTATGTTAATATTGAGAGAGAGAGAGAGAGGGGGGGGGGGGGGGTAGAAATGATAGCATACCTGAATGACACTCCTGTTATCATATTCATCACGGGTATGTTAAAGGGAGACAGACCGCTTTTCTGGACCCCCTTCTCCCTTATGTATAGCCCCACTAGTTTGGGAGATTTAAAATGTTGGTTCCATTAGTTTGGGGATTTTATGACCATTCACCCCATTTCTTCGTCAATATTAGGACCCTTCGTGTCGATTTTTTCCTGGCGAGCGATAGCGAGCCTGTAATTTTAGGAGGAATCGGCCTTCGGCCGGGAAATTTTTCTACCGAAAAATGTACAAATATATCTTGAAGGGGAGGTTTAGATTTTGTTTTCTTCTAAGCTTGATGGAGGTCTAGGAAGGAAACTAAACTATATATATGAATATATATATATATATATATATATATATATATATATATATATATATATAGAGAGAGAGAGAGAGAGAGAGAGAGAGAGAGAGAGAGAGAACAAACAAAGGTGACCTCGGTATTTAAGCAATATAAACAAAGACACACGGACGAACGAACACCCACCCACCCACTGTTGCTAACTGATCATCATAATTAAAATAATTATTATAATTATAATAATTTATTATAATTAGCATTATTATTATTATTATTTGTAGTTGTAGTAGTAGTAGTAGTAGTAGTTGTAGTTGTTGTTGTTATTGTTATTGTAGTTGTCGTTTTAGTAGTAGTAGTAGTAGTAGTAGTAGTAGTAGTATCTGATGCTTGTGAAATTTAATATGTGTACAATATTAAATATAAGGTAGTGGTGGTGGTGATGGTGGAGGTGGTGATGGTAGTAGTAGTAACATGAAATGTATGAAAAAAAAAAAAAAAAAATAAATAAAAAGTAGTAGTAGTAGTAGTAGTAGTAGTAGTAGTACTAGTATCATCATTATTTATGATTAATTACTAATGTAATTGCTAATTATATTTTGCTGTTAAATTGATGCTCATATAAATTGATGCTCATATAAATTGATGCTCCTATAAATTGATGCTCATATAAATTGATGCTCATATAAATTGATGCTCCTATAAATTGATGCTCATATAAATTGATGCTCATATAAATTGATGCTCCTATAAATTGATGCTCCTATAAATTGATGCTCATATAAATTGATGCTCATATAAATTGATGCTCCTATAAATTGATGCTCATATAAATTGATGCTCATATAAATTGATGCTCATATCAATTGATGCTCATATAAATTGATGCTCATATAAATTGATGCTCATATAAATTCCCCTGCATTATTTGTGTATCTTTATTACCCCTCCTCGCCCTTTCTCTCTATCTATAAATATGTTTATGCGTCTCTCTCTCTCTCTCTCTCTCTCTCTCTCTCTCTCTCTCTCTCTCTCTCTCTCTCTCTCTCTCTCTCTCTCTCTCTCTCTCTCTCTCATTTTTGGCAAATGAGTTTCAATGCGGATAAATGTAAAGTACTACATGTCGGATACCTAAATGAGAAAGCAAACTATTCGATGAATGGCACTCAGCTTAAGAATGTAAACAGAGAAACCGATCTGGGAGTAACAATATCGAGTAACCTAAAACCGAGTCAACAATGTTCAGAAGTTGTTAAGAAGGCAAACAAAATAATTGGCTTTATAGGCAGGTCATTTGAGCATAAATCCAAAGAAGTTATCCTAACCCTTTACAATTCCTTAGTCCGCCCTCTTCTGGAATACTGCGTTCAATCCTGGTGCCCTTATTACCAAAAAGATATAAGCAAGCTAGAACGAGTTCAACGTAGAGTTACCAAAATGATACCTAGCCTAAAGAACAAACCATACGAAGAGCGTCTTAGAGAATTAAATCTATTTCCTTTAACCCAGCGCAGATTAAGAGGTGACTTAATTCAAGTGTTCAAAATCATCAAAGGCATCGACAATATGAACTGTAGTAAGTACTTCACTATCGACCAATCTAAGTACACGCGGGGAAACGGTTGCAAAATTATTGGTAAATCTTTTAACTCGCACGAATCTAAGAATTTCTTCTTCAATCGAGTTGTCAACTTGTGGAATGGGCTTCCCCGAAACGTTATAGACTGCATCACCGTTGATTCATTTAAACTCCGCCTAGACAAATATCTCTCATCAAACCCGCGACTGACTGCGTTTGTAAATGAATAACTTTATTTTATCCCCTCCTCAGTTACTAACCAATCTGTCCTCTACTAACTTCCTAATCCTGCCACGGACATTAGTTCCAGGGCAGTAATTCCCTTTCCAATGTTCCCTTACCCACTCTAAACCACTGTTTGGACACTTGATCCTCAGTGTTTTGGAGGACAAGCAAACTAGAAGGGTCACTAGATCTGTTGTTGCTTGATTTCCTTTGTACTCCTTTGTACTCTCTCTCTTTCTTCGGAATTAACCTACTATTGCCCAATCAGCTTACTTAGGTAACTGAATTAGCTTGGCCTTAATTCATGCAGC
>CM064566.1:4448964-4507048 GCA_032716605.1 Paralithodes platypus | reverse complement strand
GCTCTATCACTCAGGCAGGAGGTGAATTCATCAAATAACAACACTGTAGCATAAACCGATCCTGCCCTGCCCTGCCCAGCCCAACTCAGACTCTCACTCTCTCTCTCTTTGTGGTTTGTCTTATATTTACTAGTTTTCTCAATTCTTTCTTTTCATTTTCAGCCTGGGGGTAAGGGGGACCTTTTCATTTAATGGAGGAACAAACGTGGCAAACCACCGAAGACCTCCGTCGAACACTCTCAATCATCCAGCCGCTCCAAACCCTTCTCCTTTCTAGGCCCTTTTCCCTCGAACATCTCTTTTGGCTGATCCAGTCCAACAAACAGAAGCCCCTCAACTTTCCCTTCATAATTGTTAAGAGGCACAGGGCCTTGGGTGGGGTTTGGTGTCCCGGGTGTTTCCGCACCCTCCTCAGCCCCTCGCTTGGGAGTGGCTTCGGTCACCTGGGCTTTTTTAGTGGTAAAGCTGGGAGGGTTGTGTGGAGGCACTTGGTTATGGCCTTGGCCTTCCTCGGGACCTTGGGGCTGTTTGGTCAGACAGCCTGGGGAACAACAGAAGCAGAACAACAAGAGTGAGATGAGCAGTAAAATAAGCCTCTAATCAATTACTGACAGAGGCCAAAATCATACGCCCTATGTATCCTACAGGGTGTCATACAAGGTGACTAAAGGTGGGGATGGCCAAAGTTTGAACCAACAGTGATCCTATAAAGTAAAGTCCTGTTAATTAAGGGGGGATGGGCGGATTTATTTACCTATTTATTTATATTTTTATTATTCTTTATAGTGTCTTCCCTATACAGTACCTCCATCAAGCTATAAATTTCACCCCCAAGGCCCACCTTCAAGATAAATTTGTAAATTTTTCGTCCCAGCCAAAGGCCGATTCCTCTTAAATCACAGGCTCGCTATCGATCGCCATGAAAGAATCGACACCTAAATGACACAATGTCTTAATATTGACAAAGGAATGGGGCGAAAGATCATAAAATCGCCAAACTAATGGGCCGCACGTCTTAAAATCTGAAAACTAATGGAGCTAAACATGAGGAAGAAGGGGGGCCAGAAAAACCGACCACTGTCAAGTAGCATTGTTGAGGCTGGTGTGGTGCAGATAAGTGATGCAGGGGGACTTTATTGAATCTTCTTGAAACACTGTCAGCACTATACCAGGATAAGCCGCAGAGGTAACAAAAATAACAGTACAGGTCTCCCTCGATATACGATTGGGTTACGTTCCTCAAAACCAGATCTTAAATAGAATAATTGTAAAGCGAACCCTAAAATTAATGAGGTAAATGGGGATGCGTTCCGTGACCAGCCAAAACCCAAACCCAAACACCTAAAAACCTATAATAATATCCTAAATGTTACCATCGGATAGTGAGGGAGACCTGTAACAACAACAACAATAAAGTGTATGTTACCATCGGATAGTGAGGGAGACCTGTAACAACAATAACAATAAAGTGTATGTTACCATCGGATAGTGAGGGAGACCTGTAACAACAATAAAGTGTATGTTACCATCGGATAGTGAGGGAGACCTGTAACAACAACAACAGTAAAGTGTATGTTACCATCGGATAGTGAGGGAGACCTGTAACAACAACAACAATAAAGTGTATGTTACCATCGGATAGTGAGGGAGACCTGTAACAACAACAACAATAAAGTGTATGTTACCACCGGATAGTGAGGGAGACCTGTAACAACAACAACAATAAAGTGTATGTTACCATCGGATAGTGAGGGAGACCTGTAACAACAACAACAATAAAGTGTATGTTACCATCGGATAGTGAGGGAGACCTGTAACAACAACAACAATAAAGTGTATGTTACCATCGGATAGTGAGGGAGACCTGTAACAACAATAAAGTGTATGTTACCATCGGATAGTGAGGGAGACCTGTAACAACAACAACAATAAAGTGTATGTTACCATCGGATAGTGAGGGAGACCAGTAACAACAACAACAATAAAGTGTATGTTACCATCGGATAGTGAGAGAGACCTGTAACAACAACAACAATAAAGTGTATGTTACCATCGGATAGTGAGGGAGACCTGTAACAACAACAACAATAAAGTGTATGTTACCATCGGATAGTGAGGGAGACCTGTAACAACAATAAGTGTATAATTCCTGGTACTTACAGAATGTTGAGCTGCATTTGTCGTCGGATGAGAGCATTCTTCTTGTTGACCAACATGAACCACTGCTGCATCAGTCTCTCCTCATCCTCACTACGGGCCGCTGCACAGAAAATGGGAAGAATATTGGGATCAGAAATTATATTTTTTCACCCACCAACTTCACTTTTAAACTCATTAATGAAATCAACAAATACTGTACATGTGGCACTCCAAGAACTCGAACCTAGGATACTCACACCGAAATTCCGCGCACTTATGCATTACGCTATCAAGACAAGGGATTGTAGAAGTTCTTACTTATATCTGTATGTGGTAACCCATGTTTGAACCCCGGGTGGATCATATACTTTCATTAATTTCATTAGGAGGAGTTGAGTGTTGGGAGTGAAATTAATTAATTAGATTATATTTATACATTTATAAATTTCATTATAATCAGCATCTTTACCCTGAATGTGGCACAACTCATGAAGCAGAGTATTGAAGTCATTTCCTGCCTGCGAGTCACAAGGAATTTTGAAATAACCTAATCAGTACTTTCACTTCATCGTAACCTAAATCTTACTAACATTGGATTAAGCTTCTCACTAACTCCGTAATTGACTTCCCAAAGAGCGCAGGGAACACATATTCTCTCACTCTCTCTCTCTCACCCTCTCTTTCTCTCTCACCTTCTCCCAATTCCATAATCTTCCTGAGCCTCTTCTCCAACTTGGCGGCCTGTTCATCAATCTGTTGTTGTTCTCTTTCCAACGACTCCAACTCGTTCTGAATGTACCGGCTCGTTTCAAACGTCTGGGGGAAATAAAAAGCACATTCTAGGTTAGTTACAAAATCCTTATACTGTACTGTAGTCAGATTTATTATCTGTTTATTTCTTATGAAGTAGTATAAGCTGACTACTGAGTGCTTGGCATAATCTGGGTTAGCTATATATAACTCGCCCATCAGTCCAGTTGCCATTACCAATACAATATTCTCTAGTCCCATATATACAATAGGTACATAGATACAATTTTAGTCTCATGTCCTAATGGCAGCATTAAAGGCAAACCGGTTCTGCGCTGCTTCAACCATCAAAATTTAAATTTGAGATCCGATCGTAGATCCTAATCTCTTGTCTTTCCAGGTGGAAGACCACCTATGGTATGGGAGTAGGAAGTGGAAAAATATATTGAGGATAAACTTCCTGACATGGGTAAAGAAAGCATGTTTGGACTTAGTAGCCTGGTGGTAACTCTGTCATAGCCATCCTTTAGTGGGGGTTTCCCAGGAGGAAGCAAGGCGTCGGAGATAATGAATTATTACTTACCTTTTCCGGGGAGATTCTTGGTGAAATATTTTCTCTCTCCGGCGACATTCGATCCATAATATTCTTGAAGGACTGTAGCTTCGGGGGCCGGACTTCTCTAACCCCCTCCCCTCCCCCTCCCCCTCCTTCCCTCCACATGGCTGAGGCGGGTGAGAGTGGTTGTTGTTGTTGTTGTTGACTGGTGGGCAGGATGGTAGGGGTACCGGTTACTGACAGGTTACCATTCTCCTGGGGAAGGAAAGAAATTGGGATGTGAATAGTGGTGTTGGTCAGGTCATAATTACTTGGTGTCAAACAAGCCCTTTTTCCTTCAACTTTAATGTTTAGTTATTTTGCCTTTGTATTGTCTTTATCCAAGTTTTGGTTTGTTTAGTTTGCAAGTTTTACATTTTAATTAATAGGCAACACTGGTCTGGTACCTTATGAAGTAAATTAATAAACTAATTCTGTCACGTAACTTAATATATCGTTTGTCTAGCTTCCGATACCAGTGCAAAAGTTCTCAGCAATGTTACTAGAAAAATTTTGACCATAGAAAAGTTGACAATAATACCCCATCCTCTGATACCCCCTTTTGTCCAAATACCCACAGTAGTTCCTCAGGTAGTACTACAGGTCTCCCTCGATATAGGATTGGGTTACGTAAATAATAATAATAATAATAATACTGTATAATAATAATAATAATTGTATTGTTGCATATAACTGTACATACATAGAAGACACTGTATATTGAATAAGTACCCGATCTTAAATAGAAAAATTGTATAGCGAACACTAAAATTTATGGGGTAAATGGGGATGCGCTCTCGGACCAGCCAAAACCCATACACAAACCCCTAAAAACCTATAATAATATCGTAAATTGGGGCATCGGATAGTGAGGGAGACTTGTAGCTAACCTAGAATATTGTCCATATTGAATTACTTACCATAACTTAATTGTACAATAGTATAGCTAATCTCATACTCACCTCACTAGAAATTTGTGAAGAAAGTGGGTATCCGTCTTGTTTGCCACCACTTCCCCCCTCTCTCCTCCCATCCTCACCTTCTATGCAATAAAACAAAGAGGCCATTAGTAAACTTTTGTAAATCACAATATAATCATACAAGAGAATTATTCATTCATTTAAGGGGGAGGTAGTCGCTTTTTCTGGACCCCCTTCTCTCTCTTATTGATAGGGGTCACTTGAGGCATGCTATGCTTACAGGTACCTACCCGATAGCACTATCGTTAGTGAGTGCTGTACTGTATTTTATATATTATTTTGTAATAGTATAGATATCTTATCAATATTTGTATTTTGTACTATTGTTAATGTCTTGTCATGTTGCAAATTTGATTTTAAATAATATTTTGACATTTAACATGTAGTTTCTTTATTCATGCAGAGTTTAGTCAAATTTGCCAGAACGTCCCGGACTTCCCAAACTTGACTACTTCCTTTAACGTGACGATAGTGCGTTGTTATATGTGCGATTAGTTTGCTTGGGAAACAGATTAACTTGCTCATGTAGTAATGTACACCCTATGTGGTGGATTGTGTTCTTTTATTTAATAATTTTCATTTTAGTAAGCGTTGTTTCCACATAGCGATTTTGATAATTTAATTTGACTTTATATTGTCCTTGTCCCAATTTTGGTTTGTTTAGTTTGCAAGTTTTACATTTTAATGTTTAGCATATAAGTTTTGAGATTTAAAGACATTCATCCTATTAGTTTGGCGATTTTGAGAGCTTTTGCCCCCATTTCTTTTGTCAATATTAAGACCTTTTGTGCCATTTAGGTGTAGATATTTTCTGGCAAGCAATAGCGAGCCTGGAATTTTAGAAGGAACCAGAAAATAATCAACAATTGAATGGGATGAAGCATCCATACAACTCCAAATATATCTTAAAAAATAAAAGAAAACTTACCTTGACTAGCCTCCCTGGAGCCAGATTGTGATGATAGACTGCCACTCTGTCCCACCACTCCTTGTTTAGCCTCGGCAATCAGTCGACGCGCTCGCTCCCTCAGCTGGGCTTGTCTCTCCTCCTCTTCCTGCCAACAACAAACAATATCAAATTATTTCTAACATCGTTCTTAACACCAATTCATGAAAGCATGTGTTTCTCCCAGGATTCGAACCCAGGACATTACCAATGTACAGAACTTACACGATAATATTATTATGTCCTGTACAGCAAAAATTGTGTAGGTCTTTAAACAAAATACATGCTCCATTTCTTCTAGTTCTGGTCTTAACTTGCTGACCAAACCACTAACTGGGTGGGTGTTTCTTTTTTGTGGCTTCTCCCAAGTCAAGATTAAAACCTGCGCACTTCTGTGGAGTTGGCTCACCAATTACGCGCCTTACCGACTTTGCTACCCAGCCGGTATAGAATATATATGACATAATTGCTTCTGAATGCTTGTGTGCTTGCATTATGTGGGCGAACTGTTATGTGTTCTTCTCCTCTCACCTCTTTTTCATTTCTCGAGAATCTTTCTGATCCTCCATACCCCTTGTGGGAGTAAGGGCTGGCTACTGACTGACTGACTGACTAATTGTTTTGAAGAGGTAAAGTAAAATCTTTATAAAAATTAAACCGAGACAAGAGCCATTTCAAAGCCAACGTACCTTAGACAAAGATCTCTGTGGTCCCGGTCGACTCTGTGCCTCACGTCTGGCTTGTTCCAGCAGGTGACGCGCTCTCTCCTTAAGCTCCTCGTGACGGGACGACGGACGCTGCCGAGGGAACGACACGAGTTAGACAAAGTGGTGGACAATAAATAAATGGGTAGAAGCAAAGAAAGAATGAGAAGAGAGCATCAAATAAGTAAAAGATCTTCATTACTAAGATTATAAGAGTAGGGAGAGATATGCAATTAATTTACAAGAAGTTAAAGGAAAAGGACGAAGGATGCTGGAGAGGAAATTATATGAGTTAGATGGAGAGCTGGAAGATAGAGAGAGAAAGAAGACAGAGAAGAGGAGAGGAGAGAGATCCTGATATGCAATTTTTTGTTTTAAATATAATTAACCCTTGCAGACTCATATGACGCAGAGGTTGCCAGATTAGCAATAAGAAATAGAGTTCTCTCATCTTATAATTACCTCTCCACAATTAGTTTTATGCCCACAGCTAACTCAAAGACAACTGCAGAGGTTGAAGTAAATAAACTAAAGGTTTCTAGATACCCCTGATGGTAACAAAGGCTTTAAAGTATCCCTAATAGGCTCAAAATCGAGTCATATGTCGGAGAAGGATAAACTGGTGAAGACACATACAAATTTGACCAGGTGTCTCACTTATTTCTCATAAGTAATATGAAAAATAGTCATACAATTCAGAAATGAAAGGCTACAACCTCCATATCAGAATTATAAATGACGATGACACCATTATAACATCACAATAAGATCATTAACATAGAAAATCAATACCTTAACAAGTAGATAAATGGGTGACCTGACAACTCAACCAGTAGACCATATCAATCAGTACCGAATCAACCAATACAGTTAGGTTAGGTTAGGTTACGTTAGTACTATATTTTGGCACTGGTTTGGTTGGTCTTGGTTATTTTGGCACTGGTTGAGAGCTACTGGTTGAAATGGTCTACTGGTTGAGATGTCCGGGAACCAGATAAATGGCAACAAATAATTCCAGCTGTAATCATGGGAAGCAGATTTTGACAGCAAGGAAAGATGCACCAAAAGTCATCTATAGAGAGCATTATAGGCGTATGATCAAGTGATGCCTTACAGTATTGTAGTTTATTCTAGCCAGCGTAGGACCGATATCTAGGAATCAAATGGACTAAATACTATATGAACTAGCCCTTTTAATAACATTTTTTTTGTTATCAACTGCATTAAAATGTGTATGCTTTAAATTGAAATACGATTGAAAAAGGAGGTGTGTGAATAGAGCAAGCCAAACGTAATGACAGCTGAGACATGACTTATTAGTGTGACTGTAAAGAAATAGTGGGCAGCCAGCTAAGCTGAACAGTCCCACTATCATTGGCTATATGGTTAACCTTCTAGCAATTTAAAACAGTTACTGGCATACTGTACTATAAACAAGGCAATCATAAAACAAAACAAAATATATACAAGTTTCCTGATAGAAGGCTCCGAGATGGTGGCGTTCTCTCTATTGAAGGCTAATGTAAACAACACTAAAATCTCCACTGTAATAAGGTCCCCAAATGACTAAAAAATCACCAGTATTCCTAAAAAAAAGCGACATAATACGGATGAATTCGTCTGGAAGAACTGGCGCTTCCTTTAGAATACCAGAGAGTACTGTATTGTAAATATTCATACATTATTAGGATCATAGTAGTCTTTGCTAGGGTGAACGTATGGTCATCTTCAGGTCCGGTGGAGACATTAACACAGTGGTGACGTTAGTGTTCCATAGATTAATCAAATATGAAAAGGCAAGAGAAGCAAAAACACCTGGTTAATTGCATACAAGCTAATGTGGTGCCATATACTGTAAGCGCATGAAATCAATGTTAGTCAATCAGACATGCACGGGAGGGAATCGGAAATTTAGATTAGAAAAATTAGGGCAATATTGGGTTAAATATATACCTGTATCACTGTTTGGAGAGAGTAGTGATAAACACTTATTAGCACAGTACTAATGGTGATGTAAATTGAAAACACTGAAATAAGTTAAAAGCAACAGAGATCTGGTACATGTAGCACACTGCTGATCAGGTCAAAATATTTAACAAAACATCCATAAAATAAATATGGCAGTCACAAACTGGTACAGGGAATCCTCACTGAAAGTCGCCTCATTTTAAGTTGTTTCATTATAACACTGTTCATGAATTGGGAAACAAACTTTACTTAAAGTTGTTACATACATACATACAAGTTTAAAGACCATTTTGTCCACAGAAAATGTGGTTACAGTCTCACGTCCTAAATGGTGGCTTTCCAGGCGGTCCTGTCAAGGGCCGCCTCTGTTGTCAAGTTCTTTATTTTGAGATCGGACCGGAATACCTGATCCCACGTCATTCTAGGTCTACCCCTACGTGCTGCTCCCCCTACGTTCATCCGAGGTTAACCCCACATATCCAAGTGAAGAATTACTGTAAGGTACTATAGATTTCATCATCAAATATTGCTAAAAACTAATACTTATTGCCCTGTAAGTAAATAATATATTAACTAATTGGAGATACAGTATATTGTTTATGTTGTCAGTGGATGTGCAGTTAACACGCCACACACACACACGAGCATTAGGGAGCTATGCGCACGCATGGGATAACGCTTAAATGACTTTGCGCACACAGAAACACAAGTGTTTCAAATGTCTAAGGGCACAAACAAGCGTCAAGAAACCATAATTTAAAGAAACTTGGGCACATATTGGCATTAAAGAGGTATGCGCACACACGCCTAACGTTAATAAGTTATGCGCACACGGCAACTCTTGGCGTCGGCTAAGCGCACACACGGGCGTCAAGGGACCGTCATATTATGCTTCATTCTGTGTGATACAAGATTATTCAAAATAATGATTAGTAGAATAATCAACTAAAATTATGAATAAATAACTCATAAAATTAACAACATTGATGAAAACATGATTTGATAGTTATTCTCTTTCTTCAAACAGATATTCAGCTGTCTTAAAAATCGGAGATGGCGCTCCCTTTCCTCGAATAAATTATTGCAAGCATTTAATATGAAAAAAAAAGAGGCAGGTAATGATGACAGAATACTTCAAGACTAAAACGTTATTTCCGCATAGTGATTTTGATTAGTTCTTTTGTCTTTATATTGTGTCGTCCCTGTTTTGGTTTGTTATTTTGCAAGTTTTACATTATAGCTGTACTGTCAAAATTACTGTGAATATACATTATCACTTATAAGCTCCTTGGTGGTCTAGTTTGTATGGTGCTGAACTGCTATGCTACTGACCCTGGTTCTAGGCCCAGCTAGCTCATATCGCAAACATTTTATAACCTTTGGATCGTTGAATAATCATGTAATACGAACGCAATTGATGTGGTGAACTGGTAATCATGAAAATAGCAACTTCAGCTTATATTATTATTATTATTATTATTAACAAAAGCATAAAACGACGGTCCCTTTCAAGCGTGACGCAAACTCCAGCAACAATAACCTGCTGCGACAGTAAGAAGCGGAGTGCATCCCGCTCGCTCCGTTCCATGGGGGTATAGTTGGCCACGTGGAACAGGAGGCTCAGGTTCCGTTCCAGTTCCTCCTGTTCGTGTTTCATTCCGGTTGCTTCCTGGAGGGGGGAGCTAGGGACGGGAGAGGAGGGAGGGGATGGAGATGACGCGAGAGGAGCGGGAATGGATGGCGAAGCTGGGGAAATTGTTTTGGGTTTGGCTCCCCCTTGACTATTTGCAGGATTGATTATTGGCTGCTCCGTTGTGATAGGGGTGGTGTTAGTCGATTGGTTGACGGGAAGGGTAGAGGTGGTTAAGTTCGGCTCCATTCCGCTTGGACGGTTGTTTGGGTCTAGGCTTGATTCCTCAGCACTTTCCTCAATAGTTTCATGCCGGGTTCTGTCGTGCTTCTTTCGGCTCATTTCATCCCTGTCAGCCACTCCCATTCCATCCTCAGAGAAGGTGGTCACTGGTGGCTGGACTCCCTCGATCCGCTGTTCCATCCCAACCCCTCCCCTTTGTGGGCTCTGTCCATAAAAGAAAATATTATATAACCTCTGACTGGTGTGCTTCAGTCCGCTGGCAATCCAGCCATCCTTTCTGCTGCCCTCCTTCCGCTCTGACACATCCAAGGACATAATAGCCCCTCTGGATCTATCTGTTAGCCACTTCTTTCTCCGTGAACGTCTGGGCTCATATTCCTCGTCGCTGAAATCAAACTCACTGTCAAAGACCCCTTCCTCAAGGTCTTCCAACTCCTCCAACCAGTCCTCCTCCTCTTCTTCCTCACTCTCTTCCTCGTCCTCATCAAATGGCACGTAAAAGTCCATTCCGTCGAGTGCAAATTCTGGCGAGCAGCTGAGGAAATATATAGTTTCATCTTCCTCGTCCTTTCCAGTGGAAGGAATGGAGATGGAGAGACCGGTGGTCCTCGTTCGTTGCTTTTCGTCCTGGAGGGAGAAGTCTGCTATGGGGCCGAATCCACTCCGCTTTCTTCCCTTTATGACTTCCGTCCAATACTGCATGACAGCGGAGTTATCAATCGACTCAACATCACTGGAACTCCCTGGTGGGGGGGAAGGAGGGGGTGGATTTTTAGGTGGGGTGGGTGGCGGGACTCTGGATCTCAACGACGCAGATCTTTGTATTGCATTTTGCACAGAAGCAGACCTCAACACCCTGGTTATGTATGGAAGGTGAGGGCTACCGGGAGTTAATTTTAACCCTGGAGAACTAGCCTGGGAATCCATGGCATCAATGAACTTGATATCCAGTTCGTCAAGGTTGAAAAAGGAATCTTCAATCTCCCGCTCATCATTCAGGGTGCAAGACTTGAGTAGGACTCCACCACTGTTGGGCACCTTGCTCCTGAAGGATATTTTGAGCTTCTGGCCTCTCCTAGAATCAAAGTATCTACGGCGACTGCTAGACCGTCTTTGAAGTGACGGGTCACTCGCAATTTGACCGTCATCAGCGCTTGGTTTTGATATTTCTATTGGCTTGGAGTGACCAACAGTTCTGTCACCATGTGTTATTGATAGACCTTTAGCTATTGGTATTTCATCATTGCTTGAGTTAGCAGTTTGTGTTGGTTTTGAGTAACCAGATACACTAACACTATGTGGCATTAACGGTTCCCTTTCAATTTGCTCATCGTATGTGCCTGCTTTTGATATTTCTATTGGCTTTGGATGACTGGCTATGCTTTCAGTATGTGAAATTGATGAACCCCTTGCAATCTGTCTCTCATCCATGCTTGACTTTGCAGTATCAAGCGGTTTTGAGTGACTAGACTTCCTATTATCAGTTGGAGGGAGCTTATTCTTAATTGCTGGATTTGATGCAATCTGCCCCATATTGAGATTTGAATTTGAGATTTCTATGTTTTTTGATGGAACAGATGTGCTTTGAACTTTAGAACGCTGATTTTGATCAAGATATAATGTAGGAGTGTCCCCCTCCTTAAAAACTTGTACCTCTGGGGAATCTTCCATCTTGGCACAAACAAGATGCTGCAGCTCTATTCTTCTTATAGGGTACAACTCCTGCGGTGGGCACTGGGCTCTCAGTCGCTCAGCTATTTGTGGCCCCTCCAAGCCTACTTCCTCCGTGGTAGCAAAGAAGAGGGTCGGATTGTGTATAACCCTTGACGCTCTTCGCTCGATCACATTCACCCGAGTTTCCGCTGTATTCCCATCTTCTGAACTCTCATCTTGGGAAGAAATTGACTCCAGGCTCTCCACAGATGAATACACCACTTCCTCCTGTATATTTGGTAGGATTAGCGGCTCCCTTTCAATCTTCTTCGCCTTGGCCTGAACTCTCTCTGGCAGCTGGTATTGGTTTTTACTGACCACGAAGACGTCGATGAAGTCTTGCGTCGACGTCTCGGCTGATGCGTACATGAGCGCCCGAAGCATCTCCTCCTCGGCCAGCGAACACACGGGTATGTCCTCAAAGTCACTCGGGCAATACTGATCATCTTGCTCTGGTTCTTGCAGTCTATTGCTACTCTGAGTATCGTCCTTTTCTTGGCTCGGCATTTGGAATTTCCTCTTTTCCTCTCTTGAGTGCTTTCTAGAACGCCTGCCCTCTTGAAGTTTCTGGTCATCCGTCTCTCTGGTTTGTCTCTCATCTTGTATATTCCCTTTCTCCCTCTCCAGTTCCTCGATGAGTTTGACCTCCCTTGTTTCACTATCGTCATTCTCCTCCTTCCCTCTCAATTCCTCGTTACCACATTCACCTCCCTCATTCCAGTCTTCCTCATACTCCTCTTCCTCCTCGTCCCATTCCTCCCCATCATCATCCTCCCCGGTAATTTCCCCGCATGCCTCCTCCACAAAATCGCAGGTCTCCCCAATCATTTCATCGCTTGGGGCGTGAATCAGAATCTGTGGGATGTCTAGATTCGAGGGCCCTGAACTTAGTCTGGGATCAGGCAAACTTGTGCGCTTAATCCTTACTTCTTCTATGGACCTATCTAAAAGATTAAGAGTCTGATGTTCATATGATTTTCTCCGATTTTCAGTTGATTTACACTGATTATTGATTGGTTCGCCAGCTTCCGATGCGTCAAATGTCACCTCGAAACTGACTTCCGAATCTGGGGATATGTCCTGCGATACGAACTCCATTTCCACCTGCTCGATGCTTTCCATCGCGTGCATGACTTGAAGACTCCTCATCCTTTTCAATCTCACTGGGGAAACTGGCCTAGGGTCTTTAGAAGCGAATGAAGAAATAGGAGAAAAGTCTACTGGTGTGGTATCAATGGTTGGTGGATTAGATATCGTATCATCATGGCTTGAAAGAATAGTTGAAGTAGAATCATTGGAAATGAGTGGATCAACCTGAATGGCTATGGAAGACAGTGGAGCAAAAGTATTGGAAGATTCATCAACTGGTATGCTTTCCATGATTGATGGACTAAAGAGAGTGCCATCATGACTTGAAGGAAGAGTTGAAGTAGACTCGTTGGAAAGGAGTGGATTGATTTGTCCATCTAAGGAAGGCATAGGAGAGATAACAATGCCTGAAGATTCCATTTCCGTTCTATCGTTGGTTGATGCAATAGAAAGAGTGGGGTGGTTAACTATTGGAGTGGATGAAGTAGAATGATTAATAAGAGGTTTTGTGACTTGACTGGCTAAGGCAGACAGTGTAGAAATATTACTATTATTATTTTTTATGGCCATAGATTTGATTGATACTTCATTATTAGATGAAGAAGAAAGTGAAGTCATCTCACTGGCAAAAGATGAAGTTAAATTAATCTCATTAGCTGATGGTAATGGTAGAATATCATTATTGGTTGAAGAAATAGTAGGAATGATACTATTGGCCAGAGAAGCCGATGGTCTGACATGATTGGCTGCAGAAACACTCGGACTGATATCATTGGTCGGAGAAATGGACAAATCACTGTCACTGGTTGAACAGACAGGCGGACTGATGCAATCGGCCAAAGAAGTTGATGGGAGAGGAACAATTGGTAAGGAATTAAAAGGACTCGCCAATGAAACAAAGACAAACGACTTTGAAATAGGAATGATTGGCAAGGAAATGAGAGAAATCATATGACTTGCCAAAGAAATGGAGAAGTGGATATCTTTTGCTGAGGAGGTTGATGTGGTTGTGTCAGGTAATGGAGCAGTTGGTGTAATTGATGGAAGACTTTGAATTGACGACACAAGTGAATGGTCATTGGTCAACATTGATGCGGACAGATTATTGGCCAAGACAGATGATGATGGAGTGACATCATTGGTGGAGACAGACAGAGGTATTTGATTGGCTGAAGCAGATGGATCGATATCATTGGCTAAGGAAGTGAATGGAATCATATGACTTGCCAATGATACGGAAAAATTTACATAATTTCCTGAAGTAGATGGGGTTAATTCCGCTAATGAAGAAACTGATGTCATTAATGGAAGATCGTTAATTGAGGACACAAGTGAATGGTCATTTTTTAAAAGAGGTGTTGAAATATTATTGGCTGAAACAGATGATGGATTGATATCGCTGGCTAAGGGATCAAAAGGAATCATGTGACTCGCCAATGAAACATAAAAACGAACATCATTTGCCAAGGAGGTTGAGATGGTTGACTTGGCTTCTGAAGAAACCGATGTCATTGATGGAAGATTGTTAACTGATGAGACAAGTGAATGATCACTGGTTGGTGGAGGTATTGACAAGGCAGATGACGATGGAAAGCTGTCAATGGCTGATACAGTAAGAGGAATATCATTGGCTAAGGAATTGAGCGGAATCATATGACTTGCCAATGAAACAGAAAAAACAACATCATCTGCTGAGGAGGTTGATGAAATTGAGTCAGCCTTTGGAATAATAGATGTAATTAATGGAAGATCATTATATGAGGAGATTAGTGAATGATCAATAGTTGACAGAGGTGCCGAAAGATTATCAGTCAACACACAAGATGATGAAGAGTTATAATTGGGTGAGAGAGGAAAAGAAGGAGGGATATCACTGGACAAGCAAGGAAGATTATCACAGGCCGAGACAGATAGAGGAATATCATTGGTTATGATAGATTGAGGAATAGAATTGGCTGAACCAAAAGAAGATTGAAGGATATCATTGGTCGAGACAGATGGAGGAAGATCATTGGTCGACAGTGAAGATACCAGAACCTCATTGGCTGACATTTCCCCAATAGGAGTTGAATTGTCAATTTTGTAGGTGTATTCTAAAACATCAAGACTTTTTATATCTGCCGGTAGACTCATGCACAAAAGGTCTTCCTTAGGGTCTACAAAAACGAGGACTTTATTTGCTAGCGTTCTGCTATCTTCATCATCATCTAGGCTTATTAACAACGTATCTTGCTTTCCTGTTTCTGGTACTTCGCATGGTTCATTGTTCCTGCTTTGATCTTCACATTTGTTCTTCAGCTGTTCACTGCTTGTATCTGTTACTCCATATGTGTATTCAAATGATATTGGCTGCTCTAAATGGGATGGCAAAGAGTCTAGATCTTCACATTTGTTCTTTGGTTGTTCATACCTACTTTCTAGACTGTCAAATGTTTTCTTTGGCTGTTCACTTCTGTCTAGATGTTCAGATTTGTTCTTGACTAGATCATCTCTGCTGTCTAAATGTTCAAATTTGTTCTCCAGCTGTTCACTTCTGTCATCTGTGCCTCCATACAAGCACTCGGGAGCAATCGGCTGAGCTAACTGCCTGCGGACTTCCTCAGTAATGCTGTCATTCAGAAAGTCAGGATAACGATGCTGAACGAACTCCGCCCTTATGTTGTCGTACTTGGCCGCCTCTGTAAGGAAGTCTGGGAATGCATGCGGTACGATGTTGTTCTCGATATTACTAACTGTACTCTCTCTAGTGACTTCTGGGAGGTATTCTTCTAGTACTTGGAAGATCTCTGTACTAGCAACTGGATATTCTTCTGTTCTTTCCATGGCGTTCTCTGTTCTTACTTCTGATGCTTCGGAGGGGTTTTCTTGTAGCAAATTTTCTGTACCACCCACTGTACTCTCTCCTGTAACATTCATGGGTTTCTCTAGTAATAAATTTTCTGTACTACCAACTGTATTCCCTTTCATAACTTCAATGGGATCCTCTAGTAACAAGTTCTCTGTTCTCGCTTCTGTATCCTCCGAGATGTTTTGTTGTGGTAAGTTCTCTGCATCACCTACTGAGATCTTACCTGCATCTTCTGGTGGGTTTTCTTGCAATAGGTAACTGCTGACATTAACCTTGATATCAGTCATGGAATTGAATGAGCCACTGAGATTGGGAACCATATGAAAATCCCCCGTTTCAGTTTCAAAAGCGCTCAGTTCGACATCTTCCGGTTCATGGTTTAAAACTCTAGTCTCTAGGATCTTGCAAGTTTCCCATTTTTCCACATGTACTTGCTCTACTGCAGACTTCAAAACCTTCCCAAGTGAAGTATCTAAGAGACCCATCATGCACGTTTCATCAGGGCACAGAGAATTACTTGCAGGGACCCACGAGCAATGCGAACAAGCCCATTCACACTCCAGCGGGGGTTCAGCATAGAGGAACATCTGTGGTACTTCCTCGTAGGATTCTGGGAGAGGGTAACTGTATGTGAGGGTCTTTGGGGTATGAGTTACAGCAGCCATGCCCTTGTAGTCAATTTCGTAGCGGCAGAGAGCATACTCAACATCTGGTGGGCTCAGATCCAGCTTGAATATCCGGTCGAATCTCATCGGCTTCTGCATTACATCCTCGGCTGGGCCCACAATTTGTAGTTGCTTCTTAGCTTGGGGAACTGAGCTTCCCATCTCCTGCACATCTGAGAATTGACTTGAAACATCATCGATCATGTCAGCAAATGGATCCTCTTCTATTTCAAATGAAGACGATATTGATTCGTCGTCTCCAAACGGCTTGACACTGGCATATACCTTAAACTCCTCATCCTGCTCCTCATCGTCAAAAGGCGCGGGACTGTGGTTCGATCTTAGTTTATGATTGGCCCCAAACCACAAGTTTTCATAGCCACTGCCCCTCTCCCTCGGGGGTTCAGGTATGGTGTTCTTTGGGGGTTCAGTGCTCTGTTTAGGGGTTCCATGGGACCTCTGCGGGGGCTTCGGGTGCTCTTCAAATGACACCCACGTCCGCATGGCTTCCTTCAGTCGTCTGGGAGGGATGGGGAGTACATTTACCACAGATTCATTTGTCTCGGCACCTATTCCAGATTCAATGCTTTGGTTGCTAAGACGGGCATCGGTTTTCAATGTCTCATGCTTATCAAGTGAGGATCCTTTAGTGTTTAATGCTTCACTTTTATGTAACTCGCTGGTATTATTGCTCTCACTTTTCCCACTCTCCTTTTTCCTATCTTCAGTATCAGAATTTGGTATAGTTTTTGCATGCATCTTATCCCTTAAAGTAATTTCATTTTGTAAGTTTTCTTTGGATGTCTCTAAGGTAGAATGCTTCTCCATTTCTTCATCTCTATTTCTGACTGGAGTCTTACCAGCATCTATTTTTTCTGTGGTTTTATCAGACATTTGACTTGCCATTTGGGGAAGCTCCATAATTGAATCATCTTTGGTTTCTTCTAGCTTAGAATCTTTTCCAAGCACCTTGTTACATTCTGACCTATCTTTGTTTTCTTCTTGCTCGGAATCTTTCCCAGGGGTACTACCGGTATCAACTTCTGAGCCATCTTGCTTACGGTCACCTAGGTCTTTTTGAAATTCTGTGGACTTCCAATGTTTCTCCCAATCCACTTCATCGAAGTTTGCCCACGGTGAGAGAACTAAATTCTTGGGTAACGTTTGGGCATGATCATGCTTCCAAGCCGACAACGCTTCAGCCTCCTCACGAGCATCTATGGGGTTCCCGACAGATCTCCGAATCACACCTCCAGCATTGGATTGTGGAGTAAGTTGTGAAGTATTTGTTGTTTTCTTGCTGGTTTTCTCTTCTTGGGATTTATTCTTCAAATTTTGAAGATCGACTTTGGACATAGGTTTAGCCGATCCTCCCGTTTTGGTGGTTGATTTGTCCAAATGTGCTTTTTGGGGTTCTTTGGATTGTGTGTTAGATTTCTTCGCCTCAGCTTGCTTACCTTTCTGAGTGGTCTTGGCAGTTTTATCTTTGGTTAGCTTAGATGTGATAGAAGAAGTCTTAGGGTTAGACTTACTGGCTGTAGTGGAATGTTGTGCATCTTTCTTGAGAGTTTCAGACTTCTTAGTCTTGTCCACTACTGATGCATTCTTCTTGGCCTTCTCTGTCGAGGTTGCAGTATTTTTGTCGGGCTTTTGAATCGTGGGGGCCGTGACCTTATCAGACTTTGCTCCTTTCTTAAACCTTTCCTTGAGGTTTGAGAAGCGTCCAGACTGTTTGGATCTTGGAGTTGGAGGTTCGGCTCTATCATTGTTGGGGAGGGAGAGGCTCTTGGGGTTGGTGGAGAGGGAATCGGTTGTCTTTTTCAGCGCCCTCTTCCCAGCCGTTGCTTTGCTTTTCTTCTTACTTGGGTTGGGGCTGCCGCTCTGAAGCCTGGCATAAGAAATTTCGCTCGTCTGAGGTTCTTCATCCGCTAAATCAACAACATCACTGAATCCAGTTCTAGAATTCTTGGACACCGAGATCTTGCGCTTGCTTTCCGGGTTCGCGATCTTCCGTGCATCCGATCCGCTTGAAATCTTCAATTCCATCTGAGTCTGCTGTTCCTTGTCTCTTCCTGCATTAATGATATTGCTGTATCCTGGCCCTTTTGATCTCCTCTCTGTTTCTTCAGATTTGTGGGGTACCGAAGTCATGCGTTTGATATCTGTGTTCGCAATTTTCCGTGCCTCAGAGCTGCCTGCAATCGTCGGTCTAATCCTTTCCTTTCGTTCCCCTTTCTTAGCTTGGGTATTCCGCTAAAAGGAAAGGAAATTAAACGTGGGCGGTGGGGAAGGTAGGGGAGGAGAGGCGGACACGGATTATAATAATAGAGTTTGTACTATACAGTCAAAGTTGATAGTTTGATGAACTATTAATTTTGCCTGTACACCACACTAACCATGGCCCAATTAAAGTGACACTGAAAAGCAAAGAAATAATACAAAACATGGAAATCATATAGAACCCATAATAATGCACAGACTGTCTAAAGAAATGAAGCAATGTTCCCCATACTGTACACTCGACCAAGAAACAATCTTTACACTGGTGAGCTGTAAATAATCTAGTGTGAACGGAATGAATCGGGTGAAACTTACGTCTGTGAGGTATTATCATAAGATTTCGACCCACTTCCAGAATGTTTAGAGCGTTAGTGTAAAGATTGTTTTTAGGTCGAGTGTACATAAACATTACAAACACATATACACCCAACTCAAAATTCAATACAGTACAGGTCTCCCTCACTATCCAATGCCCTGATTTACGATATTATTACAGGTTTTAGGTGTTTGGGTTTGGGTTTTGGCTAGTCTGAGAACGCATCCCCATTTACCCCGTTAATTCTAGTGTTCGCTATACGATTTTTCTACTTAGGATCGAGTTTTCAGTAATGTAAGCCAATCGTATATTGAGGGAGACCTGTATATATCTTGCTCATTCTACAAAAGCGATTCAATACAAAGCAAATGCACATAAAATATACCCTGTTCATGAAAGGTAGGCCAATAATTCCAACCCCAACCTCTCTTTCCCAGTTAAGTTATAATATGGGAAGGGGTGAGTAAGCCCTTTCCATGCTAAAAAATACGACCAAAAGCCTTTACCCGACATAACATACAAAATTCCTTAAGCACTATATATATTTCCTTAACCCCTTGAGGATTGCAACGTGTTTCAACAATTTATACTGGCTATCATTATACATACATACAGGAACATACATACATACATACATACATACATACATACATACATACATACATACATACATACATCCCAAAGTACATTAATAACAGAAAAAAAGGAAATCGCAAAGAATGGTTTAACCGCGAATGTAGGCTAGCACAGGAAGCAAAAAAACAAAGCCTGGAAAAAGATGAGAAACTGGGATTCGGAAGATAACAGGCAAAAGTATAAAGAGGAGAGAAACAAATACACAGAAATGAGGAGGAGGTCAGAGGCAAACCATGAGAAAGGGATAGTGGAGAACTATGAAAAGAATCCAAAAATGTTTTTCAAGTTTGTAAACGCAAAAGGAAGATAAAAGCCACAATCGTAAAGATTAACCCTTAAAGAGCGACGCTCGACTTAAGTCGTGCACCAATTTGCAGCAAGTTAGGAGCATTATTAAGGCTTTTAAAGGGTTAAAATAGAGTGCAAATGGCCGGGAGAGCAGCGGGCCAGACAGCCGACTCCCAGGGCTTACCGCCGCCCATTAACTCATGTTCCCTGTGTTCTCGAGATGCCGGCAGTGTAGCCAGTAGTGAGCATAGCTGGGAAAAATATACCGATATATGCTAAACTTCCATGTTCGTGGCACCACTGCAAGAGAACCACGAGTGCTACGTAGCTCGTTCTGGTCTCATTTTGAAGCTTTTAGTGCCTAGTTTTTTGCTAAATATTTTTTTTTTCATGCAGATGCTTGATTTATCATGCAGGAGGGCCTGAATATGCCCAAATGAGCCCAAAACACCCTGCTAGACAAGGGTTAAAAGTGGAAACAGAATCATAGAAGAGGATACAGAAATTGCGGAAGAACTAAATAGAAATTTTGCATCAGTATTTACAAAAGAAAGAGAATTCATTGCACCAGAAACCAATGAGATAGGTACAGAGGAAATGCCGGAAGTCACATTTAACAGAGCAGAGCTCATAGACATAATGAGTAAGGTGGATCCAAACAAAGCCGCCGGACCGGACGGAGTATCAGGCTGGATTATAAAAGAAAATGCCAAGGAACTGAGTATACCATTATATGATATAATAACCAAATCATTGGACACAGGGATAGTACCTACAGAATGGAAAAGAGCAAACATTATTCCTATATTTAAGGGAGGAAGCAGAGATAAACCACTGAACTATAGACCTGTATCACTATTGAGCATCCTCATGAAGACTCTGGAAGGATTAATAAGGGACAAATGGGTGAACTACCTGGAATCCAAAAGATTAATTACTGACCGACAATTTGGATTCAGAGGAGGCAGATCATGTGTAAGCAACTTGTTGAGTTTTTACTCTAGAGTAATAGACACGGTGGACCAGAGGGAAGAATGGGTAGACTGTGCCTACCTAGACTTTAAAAAGGCATTTGACAAAGTTCCACACAAGAGATTGCTGTGGAAATTAAAACATGAGGGAAAAGTAGGAGACAAACTGCTGAAATGGATGGAGAGCTACCTTAGCGGAAGACAGATGAGAACAACAGTAAGGGGGAAATCGTCAAACTGGACTCAAATTACGAGTGGAGTACCACAAGGATCTGTCCTAGCCCCAATCATGTTTCTAATATTTGTAAATTACTTACCTGAGGGACTAACAAGCTACATGAACATGTTTGCGGATGATGCTAAGCTGCTTAAAACGATCAGAACCCAGGAGGATTGCCTTGAGCTCCAAGCAGATTTGCAAAAGATCCATGAATGGAATATGGAGTTCAATGCAGGGAAATGTAAGACTCTAGAAATGGGTAAAAGCAAGTACAGACCTAGAAAAGATTATAAACTAGGAAACGAAGTGATTCCCAAAGCAGAAGAGGAAAAAGACTTGGAGATAGAATTTAAGGATAACATGTCTCCAGAAAGCCACGTAAATAAGATAGTGAGAGAATCACTAGCACTATTGGCAAATATCAGGATGTCTTTCAATTATCTTAATGAAAACACCATGAAACTAATAATAACGGCAATAATAAGACCCAGGATGGAATATGCATCTGTAGTGTGGTCCCCTCACATGAAGAAACATATCCACAAAATTGAGAGGGTACAGAGAGCAGCTACGAGGATGATCCCAGGTTTGGAAAATTTGGAGTACCAAGAGAGGCTCGAGAGATTGAATCTATCTACACTGGAACAGAGAAGGAAACGAGGACAGCAAATTCAGATATACAAATGTGTTAGAGGTATTGACAAAATCGACCAAGAAAACTTAATAGAGAGGGATGGAGGTGAGAGAACAAGAGATCACAGCTACAAACTGAAAGTGCCTAATAGTAAATCTGATCTGAAAAGTAAAAGATTTCCTACCAACTTGATTAGTGGGTGGAACAAATTGCCAGCCAAAGTAGTGTCTGCACCATCAGTGCATAGTTTCAAAGCACGGTATGACAAACATATCTTAGGAGGCGGAAATTAACGAGCATGCTCACTCCCGCAAATACAACTAGTGTAAGTACAACTAGTGTAAGTACATAAATTTAAAAACCAAGTGCTACACACAAAGTGCGATTCCGGTCTAACATCCTAATGGCGGCGCTCCAGGCATGTTCCCATTTAGGAAGGAATTTTGGAAGTCAGAGGTTTTACCGATATATATTTTACCCCTCTTTCTCCATTAGAATCTTCCAAAGCCAAGTAAAATTGGAACGCCAGAATAAACTGTTAAAAAGCATCATAATCCTCAAAGGGTTAATTATTATGTTCCTTCCAACAACCAACTATACTCCTAAAATCGATTAATGAAATTCACAAACACATGTGGCAGTCCGTGGATTCGAATCCAGGACGCTCACACCGAAAATCAACACCTCATGGATCGCACCACGAAGACAGTTAAAGAATGGTGGACACTGCCTACGATTTATTATGCAACTTCGAATCCTGCATATCAATCTAAGCATGTACACACATCCCAACTGCAACTCACGTAGGCTATGCATATGTGAATGGAAAGAGCAATTAATGGGGCCTTAACCACTAGGGAAGTCCTCTCGATAAATTACCCCTGAACCAATATCAATTATTATGTTCCTTCCAACAACCAACTATACTCCTAAAATCGATTAATGAAATTCACAAACACATGTGGCAGTCCGTGGATTCGAATCCAGGACGCTCACACCGAAAATCAACACCTCATGCATCGCACCACGAAGACAGTTAAAGAATGGTGGACACTGCCTACGATTTATTATGCAACTTCGAATCCTGCATATCAATCTAAGCATGTACACACAGCCCCTCCAGTAGCAATACCGACAACCAGAGGGGCTACGGTAAATCTTAAAACCATACAAACAAATTATAAAAAAACAAAAAAATATTCAATATCAGCAGTAGGACACAGACATAGAAACACAGAAAGCAGTTACCCATGATATCAAATAGTTATGTAGAGCAGATTAACCAGACCACTGAGCTCCATACAGAACTCTCATATAAATATATAAATATATACCGGTACTAGTTGTATAAGGTATTGTCTTATCAAGACATTCAATATCAACAGCAAGACACAATAACATACAAAGACATACAACTATTACCAAAATAATAGAAAATTCACTTTCAAATACATGTTCTTATTGATTGACAAATTATGATCTTTATCCTCTTTAACTCAAAAAGGGCTATAGCAAATAAGCTGTAAAGTCCTACACCTATTCCCAGGCTGACTCTTCATAATTGGAGGAAAAATTAACTCGATTACTCTAGTCCTTTTTGAGTTACAGAGGTTAGGGGTCACAACTTCTAGCCTAAAAGGAAAAGGGTATAGCGTATATAATAATAATCTTATTTTTTCATATAATACCCCACAGTCTCACCAAACCCAAACTTTCACACACTGTACTCAAGCACGTACCAGTTCAAGCCATTCTCAAAAACACGAGGAAAGCGGGTTCATGAACGAATATGCCATACACAAACGAGTTCAGTATTGTTTATGCAGATGCCAAGGGGTTATAGGTTCAGTACAGGTCTCCCTCACTATCCGATGCCCTGATTTACGATATTATTATTGGTTTTTAGGTGTTTGGGTTTGGGTTTTGGATAGTCCGAGAACGCATCCCCATTTACCCCATTGATTTTAGGGTTTGTTATATGATTTTTATATTTAAGATCGGGTTTTCAGGAACGTAACCCAATCGTAAATCGAGGGAGACCTGTAATATGTTGACTTACAACTCTGATATAAGATTGCACAACTCATGATAAGAGAGAGGTTGAAAGAAGAGAAAAGAGAAAAACAATACATTCACCAAGTACAGCAGAAGTTTATATTAAAGCACAATGAAAGAAAAGAAAGAAGGGGATATTATCACATCAATGAGTAGGCTCACACAAAACCAAATTTTAGTATGAAAGTAAATGAATACGACATACCAATCAGTATAACAATGAATACGACATACCAATCAGTATAACAATGAATACGACATACCAATCAGTATAACAATGAATACGACATACCAATCAGTATAACAATGAATACGACATACCAATCAGTATAACAATGAATACGACATACCAATCAGTATAACAATGAGATACGAAAAACAGAAGTAAAGAATAAGGAAAACAGAAATATGGAATACGAAAAACAGATATGGAATACGAAAAACAGAAATGGAATACGAAAAACGGATATGGAACATGAAAACAGATATGGAATACGGAAAAAATACAGAATACGAACATCAGATATGGAATATGAAAAACAGAGATGTGGAATATGAAACACAGAAATATCGAATACGAAAAACAGATGAAATACGAAAAACAGAAATATGGAATACAAAAAACAATTGGGAAACCGTGAATTTCTAAACAGTGACCGCAAGAAGCAGGGGGATATATTATAAGCATCATGGGAGACAAGCACGATGGGAGACGAGCACCAAAGAAGACGGCAATACATAGACCATGGGAGGGGGAATAAACAGCCTGGGAAGGGAGGGGTGGGGGAAAATTGTGACATACCGATAGTCACTCAAAATTCAAGACTTACCCCCATAAGCTAAACTTTGGCTTGCAAAAAAATGAAGTCTGTACCATAAATGAAAAAAAAAAACTTTATAGTCACGTTTTGTACAGTTTCACCGAGGAGTATAAAATTCAGTCCCATAAATATTGCCAGTTACTTGGTCTGAACTAGAATGACAAATACATGTCTGGACAAAGTAGCCTGGACGCTTTCTGCTGTGACCATCCTTTAGCGGGCTCATTCCATAAGCAGGTTAGGTGTCGGAGATTGATTCATTGATTGATTGATCAGAATATTCGATAACGTCAGGGCCTTGTCCAAGGACCAGGTATAGTTTCGCAAGTTTGATCCCTGTGGCTTTGTGGAGTCTACAGGGTTCCTATCGAAATATTTGCCTGATAGAAGGGGGTTTGGGATCACACAGACCAGTTGAACAGCAAGGGAAGAAGCAGCAAACAAGATATTTATAAACAAAAAAGGGAAATTTTTATATGGTCACAATCCGTATTATAAAAATACAACTAAAATATGACTCATTTAACAACGTGAGTATAATATTTCCAATCAAGTTCACATGCATGCATATTGTTTTTGAAAGCCTGTCATATTTCTGCATGATTATTTTTAAGCTGGCATGCTTAGCACATAAGCTTTAATTGCATTCAATTGCATGACAAATTTTGCAATATTCCTTTGTACAATACTGTATGATATTTCATGGTTGCATGCCTTCATAGCAAGATCATTATTACTAATTTTGTCCTCTTGTTATTGATTTGAAAGATGCTTCATATACAACTGCATGCTATATTGAGGGATGTTTCGCATTACAATTTTCCAAATTTAATCTAATCTGCAATGCATATTGCATTCAAAGCTGCTATGTTACCTTGTTATACAGGGTGGGGCAGAATCTGGTTACCCAACTAGCACCTACCGTGGGTAACCAAATTCAGTGCCACCTTGTATTGAATTTTCAAATCACATGAAATATCTCCACCTCAGAGTGTCCTGCCTACATTCTGGAAGATAACTAACAGTGGGATTTGAACCACAGGCTTTCAGATGAAAGGCCAGTACTGTACTGTACTGTATATGAATCATAATATATTATCCTCTCCGAAAAATTGTTGGACGCTTAAAACAGCAGTAACTTAGAGAGCAAGTAACCTCGAGGGGTCGCAAGACCTGTTGTTGCTGATTTCCTTTGTACTCCTTTGTACCCTTTGTACTTTGAAATTGAGATAACGAGACAGTGGTGATGTGGGTTCACAAAGCTGAATCAACACGAGCTAACTGGCAAACAACCAAGGTGCTGCCTATTTGAGAGCTTGTTTCAAGCCGGTTGCAAAATTTATGCTCTAGAATAAGATCTCTAGACTTCATTGTGTCCAACGATCTAATCTACAGGCTATAGAAAGCCATGTCTGGAGGGAGAGTTGGGATTTTTTTTTTTTTCACCTAAGGTACAAGGTGATGTACCTAACCGATCATAACCTATGGTAACCTATTCTATCCTATCGTTTCCTAACTGGTCTTATCCTAACCTAACGTAAATATTATCAGGGACGCAGTTATCCAGATACCATCTATAATAGTATAGTTCAGCCTGTGTGTACCCTATAACAGTTCTCCAGGGGTTATAGTCACTATTCTGAGGTGCTATAGTATATTTTTCTCCAGCTGATGGTAAATTGTCATGTTTCTATCTTTGTTACTCAGCTATAAGGTAGATTTTGTAGCGAAATATGTTGAAAATTATGAAAACTTGGCATTAATACGACACACAGCCACAGTAGTTTCATATATTTCCATTAACTATCGAGAAATCAGCTACCAAGGGATTCAATTTACTATCAGCTGGAAAAAAATAGAGTATAGTTCCAAGCGTTACTGTCCAGAAGCCTCTCCTTTCTGACGCCAAGCTCAATGATTTAATATATTTAATTCAGGCCTAAAATTAGATTGTGTTCTTTTATTTATAAATTAGTATTTTACTTAAGCGTTGTTTCCACATAGCGATTTTGATTAGTTGTTTTGTCTTTTTACTGTGTTCATATAAGTTTTGGTTTGTTTATTTTGCAAGTTTTACATTATTATACAGTACTAACTTAATGTAGGAAGGACCTCTTGCAGTCATTACTTCACACAGATTGGACATTCTGAGGCAGAGATAACCAATATGAGATGAATTTTGCTCCATTCCTTTTTTAATTTACATTCCGGATCCCTCATCGCAAGGGGACTCAAACATTCCGGGCCCCTCACCTTCTTTACAGGACTTTGTCTCTCCCTCATGACCACCTCTTGTTGTTGTTGCTGCTGTTGGGGATGTTGTTGCTGTTGTTGTTGTTCGCGTCTGGTCGGAGAGAGGTCTAGGAGGCCCGGGATATCCTCATCATCGTGTTGTTGGGATGGGGCGGTAACCTCATTGTGAGGGGCGTGGGAGGTGAGGGGAGAGTTGGGGGTGCCCACATGGTTCCCAGACTGATAACGCATAAACCAACATTTAAGAACTTTAAGACGACCAAGTAAACAAATCAATGACAAAAACATCATTCATGAGAATGGATTGGTAAGACTGAATGTAGACGAACTGCATGATAGTTCAGGAGGCGAACGTGAGTGTGTGGTAGGGGTGTGTCATGTCATCTAGGCTGTTTAATATATATAATATACATGGATTGAGTGATCAAATAATATATGATTAATTGTAAAAGGAGCAAGGCTGGAGTGGGAAGGTATATAATGGAATATGCTAACAAGTCTAGGGTATATGCAGATGATACTGTCCTACTATTACCATAAAATGTGATGGAAACTCCAGAGATTGGTCACTGATATTGATTGGATGTTTAACTTTTGAAATGAAGAATTAATTGCATTTTGAGAGAATAGTCAGCCAAGAAGTGAAAAAGTTACTGAGAAACAGTGTGTTCTTCCAACACTCTTGTATGTACAGGGTGTCTCAATATAAATGTGACCCATTTGACTGTTAATAACTCTGCCAATATTAATGATATTATTCTCTTTTTTTCAGGTTTGGAAGATCATAGCATAACATTGAAAAATCATCTATCAAAATGCCTTGGACAATAGAGGAAAAAACTAGGTGTGTCACTGCTTATCTGGAGACAAAATCCTTCAAATCGGTACAGGCAAAATTCTGCAGGGAATTCAACTTTAATAACTATCCCCATAAATTCCAAATTACCCATTGGGTAAACAAATTTAAAGCAACAGGATCATTAACCCCTTATTGGCGGCGCTCGACTTAAGTCGTGCACCAATTTGCAGCAAGTTAGGAGCATTATTAAGGATTTTAAAGGGTTAAAATCGAGTGCAAATGGCCGGGAGCACAGCGGGCCAGACAGCCGACTCCCAGGGCTTACCGCCGCCCATTAACTCATGTTCCCTGTGTTCTCGAGAGGCCGGCAGTGTAGCCAGTAGTGAGCATAGCTGGGAAAAATATACCGATATATGCTAAACTCCCATGTTCGTGGCATCACTGCAAGAGAACCACGAGTGCTACGTAGCTCGTTCTGGTCTCATTTTGAAGCTTTTAGTGCCTATTTTTTTGCTAAATAATTTTATTTTCATGCAGATGCTTGATTTATCATGCAGGAGGGCCTGAATATGCCCAAATGAGCCCAAAACACCCCACTAGACAAGGGTTAAACAAGCTCAGTAAAAAAGCAGAACAATCCACAAGTGGCAGTAAGTTGACTGCAAGATATCCTGAAAATGTGGATGCGGTGAGAGATTCTGTCGGAAGGAGTCCAAAAAAGTCCATCCGAAGATGTTCCCAAGAGATGGGTCTTTCTCGTGCGTCAGTGCACAGAATCTTGAAGAAGGACCTTAAACTCTATCCATACAGAATCCAGATTATGCAGAAACTCACGCCAGCCGACATGGAAAAACGTGTTTTGATGTGCCAGTGGTTCGAGACCAAGATCGAAGAGGATTCTGACTTTCTCAATAATGTTTGGTTCAGCGACGAAGCACACTTCTCACTCTGCGGACATGTCAATAGCAAGAACTCGGTGTTCTGGGGATCACAATCACCAGACGAGGTTCTTCAGAGACCATTGCACTCTGTAAAATGCACTGCTTGGGTGGCCATCTCAAAACATGGCATAATTGGACCATTTTGGTTTGAAAATGAAGCCGGGGAGACAGTCACTGTCACAAAGGAGCGTTACATTGTGGTGTTAAACAAGTTCTGGAGGACACTTGGAGCACGTCGTGGAGTGAATCGAGGTGTGCAATGGTTTCAACAAGATGGGGCAACTCCACATACTGCTAACATCACAATGGAGTGGCTCGATCATCGATTCCCTAATCGGCTGATCAGCAGACGCCGCGAACCAGAGTGGTCTCCGCGTTCACCCGATCTGAACCCCCCGGATTTTTATCTCTGGGGGTTCTTGAAGGACAACGTGTATGGGAACAATCCTCAATCTATTGCCGAGCTGAAAGTGGCCATAACCCAGACGATACGTGCCATACAGAAGCAAGAGTGTGTGAGGGTTATCGATAACTTCGCTCGAAGGCTACAAGTGTGTCATCAGCGCAGAGGCACACATTTAGAACATGTGCTGTAAAAATGTAGCTTTTGAGCAAGAGATACCAAATAAACATTTATTTTAATTGTTATCATGTCAGCTTCTAGGAAATGTAATATTTTTTTGAGTTTCTTGTCTGGGCAATAAATCATGAACATATTAATGGGTCACATTTATATTGAGACACCCTGTATAAGCAGCAAGTGATGATGACTTCTCCAAACAGCTGAGAGCTTTGGATATGAGCTATTTCAGAATGGCCTCTGGTGTGAACAGGCTGGATGGACCAAGTGATAAGGAAGTTTACAAGAATGAATAACAAGCTCTGGGTATTGAATGTAGAGTGACTGAATGGATAAATAGAAATACTCAGTGGTGGTACATGGTGAGAATGAATGCCAAGAATGATGCATGTACAGTAAGTCAAGTAAAAGAGACAGTTGGTACGGTAGTGGATGACCACCAATGGTTTGAGAGAAGAAAGTGAAAGAATATATAAAGGAAAACTTGCACATAGTGGAAGAAACATTATGACACAAGAAAAAGGAGCAAGTCTGTGCAAAGTGGCCTGGAGGAATTTCTGGCAGGGCCATTATTTATTGATGCTTCCCAGAACAAAACATGGTGTCGAAAATTATATTGATGAACAACAAGCCATTCTTTCTTGTTAAGTTTATATCAAATGCTCTCTCTCCCTCTCATTCTCACTCTCACTCTCTCTCTCGTATATATTCATATATGTTTTCACAAACTCGCCAATTAATTTATAAATAAACCTAACTAGTGAAATCAATGAAACTAATGAATACATGTGGTACTCCAAGGATTCGAACCTAGGATATTCACACCGAAATTCCCCGCACTAAACACTACGCTATCAAGACAGGTTAGGTTTATAAAATAGGGCCGTGGGAAAGGGTTAACTCTCCCATCCAAACCTCCACCAAAGCTACCAAACCCTCCCGAATAAAAAAGTACAGCACCCTCATCCAAGAAATCCAACAACACCTTACCTCTTCAGTGGGACTTTTGGGAGACATTGATCTTCTGTTGGCGGACTTGGTGGTGTTAGATTCCTCTCTCTCCACGGACAATTGTGGACTGGAAGAAGGCACAGATTATTGATACAGATCCTAGCAAGCTTAACCTAGAGAGAGAGACAGAATATTTATGAAGTATGTAAAGCTTATAAATTGCTTAAATTACGATACAGTACAGCAAAACTTTCTTTCACATCCCAGGCTTCTGAAAACCAATGGCTTTTAGACTAGGTCCCAGCAATGGATATGTGCCTGAGTATATATATACATACATACATACATACATACATCCAGAACAGAATATACATCTCCTTTTATGAGTCCAAAAAAACGAAGGTAAACGTCCGGATACCCAGTACTGTATGCAGTTTAGATATCAACCCATTCTTACTCTTAGACCTAGGGAAATGTTTGAAAGATTGAGGTGTTTGACAGTTCTGAACATTTTGCATTTCCAGACAAGATCTCCCTCTGATTAGTCTAAAAGCGAGCAATTTCACTGTTCTCAACTTCTCATCATCTGTTACTTTGACTAAGGAGCCACAGAAAATTTTGAACACAAGGTCAGTATACCACAGAATGGATAAGTTCCAATATACTGTACTGCTAGAACAGGGAAATTATGTACAGTATGAATATATTTCCTTTCTATTTTGCACAATGTTTTTTTTTTTTTTTTTTTTTTTTTTTTAAAGAGGGGAATGTACCAAGTTGCTATCCACTGCACCCACCTCCCCAGTCGTTGGTCCTCGGGTGACGCTGGGTCCACATCTTGTTGTTTTTGTTGCTTGGTGTTGCCAGAGTCATCCTCCTCTTCATCCGAGGCGAAGGGGTCCACCAGTTGTTTGTGGGTCATCAGTACTGGTCTGTCTCCACCACTACTGTTACTGCTTAGTGACGCCTGGGGACGGGAAAGGATAAATTCAGTAATATATACTTATTAAGATCTAGCAAGGTATCATAGCTTTCATTTGCGATAGGTTACTTAAATGCAGCGCTGCCATGTTCACCAGTACAGCCCTGCATAAAGTTAAAAGCATAAACCAAGTCCAGTACCCCTGATAAAGGTTTAACAACACAAGGTAGTTCATGGGCCAGGCTTAAAATTGGTTGTATCAGACAGGGTTTCTAGATATATTTATAATGTACAAGACATATTTCTAATTATTGCCACAGGCTGTGGCGTGATCGGTAGCGTGTCTGGCAGTTGATCGAAGGGTCGGCCGTTCGATCCCAGGCTGTGCCATTGGTAGATGTCAAGAGTTTGGACAGCTCAGTCTAGTGATTTGGGGCAAATGTCCAGTTAAGTCCCTGTAACAAGGACCCACCCTGGCCCTGTTAAATAAAGGAGTGCACAGTATTAAAAACTGCATCATTGTGGAGATGTCTTTTGGATATGCTTACCTCAGTTATTGAGTTCCCATACCACTTATTGCTGAAATTTTTACCCCTTTGGATGGAACTGAATCGTGTGAGTTTGAGATCTGGCCCATCCACTAACAACACATGAATTGCAAAGGGTCTGGTACTGACCGTAGAGTTTCGTTTCTCAGAGCGTGTTGGAGAGAGCACCTTGTTGCCAATCTTGAGTATTTCCGAGGTGATGGACTTGGAAGATGCCAGGAGACGGTCCTTGGTGGAGGGAGGGGTGGTTCCACTGCCGCCTTCCGTCACAAACTCTCCGCTTCTCCGCGATGACCTGAAATTGAAATGTTAAAAATATATAAACTGCATCTGCTCATAGCTGCCCCTCCATACACTTCCAGGCATAACATGCCTTCGATGCCATCCCCCGCCACAACCTAACAAACAAAATCTACAACACAAACATGCACAACAACACAAAAAGATGGCTGGCCAACTTCTTAGCAGGCAGATGTGCACACGTATCTTTTGCCGGTCAGTCATCTAGCATTAGAAATTTCCCAAACGGAGTCCCGCTAGGATCCGTCCTGTCGCCCGCACTCTTCAATCTGTACATGCATGATATAAATACACCAAATTCACCCCAAATAACCATAGCCTCCTACGCAGACGACATAACACTCACAAGCACGCACCAAAACCCAGACACAGCAACAAGACTCCTTCAAGACTATCTCGACACATTACATGAATGGTGCACTACAAACAGACTCAATTTAGCCCCAGCTAAATCCACTGCAACCCTCCTCACAAGCTGGACATGAGAGCACGATTATGTCCCGGGACTCAACATAAACACAACACACACACACACACACACACACACACACACACACACACACACACACACACACAAAATCCTAGGAGTAACATACGACACCCAAATGACATTCAAACAGCACACCACAAACACGAAAAAGAAACTGACACCCAGACTAAACGCCCTCAGATCACTTGCCCACACAAAATTTGGACACAACAAAGAAACCACCGCCACAGTCTCCAAACAATACATAAGATCAGTTATGAAATACGCAAGCCCGGCCTGGGCTTCTAACCTAGCTGAAACACATCATAAGACCTTACAGACTATTCAAAATAAAGCCCTGAAAATCATCACAGGATGCACAGCTACGACACCCACAGATCCCCTACATCAAGAAACCAAAGTCCTCAAAGTCAAAGATCATCTAGACATGAGAGGCACACAATTCCTGGCAGCAGCCTCCACGAATCAACACCACCCACTACACTACATGGCAACACACCCACAGACACCAAGAAATATCAAAACAACACCCAGCACACGCTATCACACACAAATACTGTCTTCTCTGCCTCCCTGCCCACCCCAAACCAACTTCCGGAAGCACATCCATACTCATATCACTCGCTGTTCCATCCATTCACTCATAGACAACACGCAGCTGCAAGCACGACCTCCCAAAATCCATCCTTCTGAATCCTCGCGAGGACAGAGTCCACCTGGCCAGGCTGAGATGCGGACACCATCCAGCTCTTCTGAGCTATCAGAAGAGACTGGATGACTCCGGCGTCGACACCTGCCCGGGTTGTAACACAGCACCCCATACCATTAAACACATCATAGAAGACTGCATTTCACACAACCACTTATGCCAACAACACAATTTACACTCTTTGAGAGCTCTGTGGGAAAGCCCGACCGTGGCCATGGCCTTCCTTAAGAACTCGGGGCTGTTCGGCCAGGCAGCTTAGGGAACAACAACAACAACATGCTTCACATGCTTCACATGTTTCCCGGGCGTTTCTGCACCCTCCTCAGCTCCCCGCCATGGAGTGGCTTCGGTCACCCAGGCTTTATTGTGGTTGGCAGGGAGGGTTCTTTGGGGGTGCTCGATTATGGCCTTGGCCTTGCTCGGGGCCTTGGGGCTGCTCGGCCAGGCAGCTTGGGGAACAACAACAACATGCTTCACAAATCTTGCACATGCATCCTGTCTGTTCATATCACTGATACACTCTACTGTATACTAAGTCATTCTTTAAACTATGTTCATATCACTGATACACTCTACTGTATACTAAGTCATTCTTTAAACTATGTTCATATCACTGATACACTCTACTGTATACTAAGTCATTCTTTAAACTATGTTCATATCACTGATACACTCTACTGTATACTAAGTCATTCTTTAAACTATGTTCATATCACTGATACACTCTACTGTATACTAAGTCATTCTTTAAACTATGTTCATATCACTGATACACTCTACTGTATACTAAGTCATTCTTTAAACTATGTTCTTGTTAGTCCATCTTTCAAAGTGGCATTGGCACAGCTATCTCAGCATGTTAATTTAAAGTTGCTAAATTCTGCTGGTTTCTTGTTTCTTAACTGCCCACATCTCACCACTGTAGAGTATCACACTCTTCACCCATGAAGTACTTTTGTGCTATAACATTTTACATAGTTTTTCTCGCAATCCTTCGTGTATAATATTCAGCAAACGTTTACCCTTAAGCTTGTAAGTTCCTTACACAGTACAATACACATACTTCTGTGATCCCTGGCTGGACTCGGAAGGGTTTCTCAATCGCTCTCCGTCGGAAGATTGACTGGAGCGTCGCTGATTGAGGGCGTTACGGTTTAAATCACCTCGGTTCATCTGTTGAGGGACAAAACCATAGGCAGAAGTTAGCTTTGGTGTCCATATCACTTGTATATATATATATACTCAGGCACATACCCCATATCACTTACACCAATGATTGAATATGTTAACAAAAGTGAGAGAAGTAAGTAAAACCTCTCTCTTTAAGACTATAAATAAATATCCATAAGAATGACATAGTTGTGTGAACCCAAGGTATTTAGTTCGAATATTGCCTTAGTCTTTCAAACATATATTTGGGTCTTTTTGACTAAGTTTGAAGGATTTGAGAGAAAAGCTTTATAGACTGTGGTGTTTCACACTTTTAGACAATCTGAAAGAGATCTTTATTGTATTTTTATCCGGCTACTAACCTCATTTGACAAGCGGTTAAGATCCTTCTCATCCGACCTGCTAACACTCCTGGTCATGATGGGCTTGTTTATCTCTGTGTTGGTCAGGTCATGATGGTTGTTGGTGTGTCTGAGACTAAGAATGTCCTGTTGGTCATCCTCGGCCGAGCCCGGGTCCAGGCGGCCCACTGTGTAGGAGGACTCAGCTGCTGTGTCTCCGATCTGTGCCACCTCCAGCTCATGACCTGGAAACCAAAAGATTACAAGGTTTGGGGTAGCGTTCTTAGAAATTAGTGTATAAATTTAATGTTTCACATACATGTCTCCATCGCTTTACGATTGGGTTACGCTCCTGAAAGCCTGATCTTAAAAAATTATTAATAATAGAAAAATCATATAGCAAACTCTAAAATTAATGGGGTAAATGGGGATGCATTCTTGGACCACCCAAATCCCAAACCCAAACACCTAAAACCCTATAATAATATAGTAAATTGGGGCATCGGATACTGAGGGAGACCTGTACTGAGCATAGATTATGTGTCCTAAGTTTTCTAATCCGTAGACTTATACTGTACTAGAGAAATATGCCCCAATTGCTTTAATGTGTAGTCACTCCAAGAAACCAGTTGATTCTAAAAAACTAGCTCTACAGTCAATAGGTGAACCCAAAGGAATATCCCCTATGAAGGGGTAGGGAAAGGTGGGGTTTTGCAAGAGGTTGTTCTTTTCTGGAGTTTACAAAGATTTTATCATGGTAGACAGTTAGACACTCTACATTCGAATAGGAGAACCTCATACATAGATGTTTTTGTAGAAGATTTGAGGTTCACAAGCAACTAGAGTACCGGTATACAAAAACCCCAAAGTGATCAAACGCTTCAAGAGAGTATGAATACCACCAGGATTCAAACAACTCACCCGTAAAATGAGCTCGTAGTTGGTACAGATACGTCATAACAGCCAGCTTGTCGGGGATGGTAAGGATCACCATATCCTGGGGTTCGATCAGTCGCGTCACTCCCAGCCTCTCACCAGCTTCGAAGGCTTTCTTACAGTTACCCTTTACGTCCTGCGCTGAGAGGCTGTCGTAGTCGCTGTGGAGGAAAACGGGGATTATAATTCACAAAGATAATATCAAAGTTTGTAATTATTTCTATACATTTCTAACACTTACATTGTTGTACACTCGGTCAAAGAATTGACTAATTCCTTGAACGTGACGATAGTGCATAGTTATGTGTGCGATTAGTATGCTTGGGAAACAGATTAACTTGCTCATGTAGTAATTTACACCCTATGTGGTGGATTGTGTTCTTTTATTTCATAAATTTTATTTTAGTAAGCGTTATTTTCACATAGCGATTTTGATAAGTTAATTTGACTTTATATTGTCTTTGTCCCAGTTTTGGTTTGTTTAGTTTGCAAGTTTTACATTTCAATTAAAGTATCTGCACCCCTATGCTGATCATCTGGTGTGTACAGCTCGGCCATACAACTATATCCATGTGTCAGAGATGATCCTCTCTGACACATGGATATAGTTGCAGGCTGAAGTGCCAACCCTATCGAGCTGTAGACACCAGATGATCAGCGTAAGGGTGCAGATACTTCTTTGACCGAGTGTACATCTCTATTACTAGTATCTTGGCAGTTAACATTATAACTCGAGTGCCAGCCATATTCACATGTTATTATATTATTATATTATATTATATTATATTATTATATTATTCACATTATATTATTAATACACCAGAAGACTTAACATAAATAACTCACATAAGGTCAGGTCTAAAGTGGTGTAGTATGGCACAGAAGGCTAGACCGTTCCTCCAAGATGTGGTCATGTTGGTGACCTTGACCCCCCGGTAGCCTCGGGTCACAGTCTGGCACCACCACAGTAGGTCATGGCTCGGGGTACACCCTCCTCCTGTGTCTCGTACACCACCACCACCGCCATCTTTCTCGCGGTGGCCTGGTTTGGGCGACCCCATCTAGTCAAAGGAGGAAGAGATAATAAAGTAAACAAATTTATATACTGTACACTCGGTCAAAAAAGTATCTGCACCCCTACGCTGATTATCCGATGCATACAGCTCGGTAGGGTTGGCACCTCTGACTGCAACTACAGTAGGGTCCCACATAAAACGTGTTCACATAAAACGAGTCTCGATTAAAACGACCGACCTAAAATATTAATATTTAATTTTCAATCAGAACGAATGTGATCATATAAAACGAGTCCGCCGCCAAAGTGGGGCAAATCCGAGGAGTTTTCATTTAGAGCGCCGAAATATCGTACGCTTTCATATAGAACACCGAAATATTGTACAAAACGTACAAAATATCGTACGCTCCTGACGGAAATTTACGCTTCCAGTGAACATTGACGATATTGGGCCACCAAAATGCTGTGTTCACATAAAACGAAATCGCATAAAACGCCCTCGTTTATCGACCATATACTCGTTTTATGTGAGACCCTACTGTATATCCATGTGTCAGAGACGATCCTCTCTGACACATGCAGGTTGAGGTGCCAACCCTACCGAGCTGTACACACCAGATGATCCGCGTAGGGGTGCAGATACTTTTTTGACCAAGTGTACATAACAATACAACAATACAACCCTATCTGGCCAAAGGAAGAAAGCAAAAGTTATACATAAATTTACAAGTACAGGTCTCCCTCGATTTACAAGTACAGGTCTCCCTCGATTTACGATCGTATAGCGAACCCTAAAATTACTGGGGTAAATGGGGATGCGTTTTTGGACCAGCCAAAACCCAAACCCAAACACCTGAAAAACTATAATAATATCACAAATTGGGGCATCTGACAGTGAGGGAAACCTGTACATTACTGTATACTGTACATAAGAGTTAACAATAGCGAGGTGTGCAACTTACATGTGTTGTAGATGTAAGGTGGAGGGGTTGTAGAGCTCTGCGGTCGTCTAGTGTTCTCCGCTTCTCTCCCGCGTCCGTCAGTCTGCCAACAAAGAGGATAATAATAATAAAAATATATGAATTATGTGGCATGCAGAGGAAATCAAAAGTGCATGATATTCTGGATTGTGTTCTTTTATTTCAAATTCTATTTTATTAAGTGTTATTTCCACATAGCGATTTTGATTAAGCTAGTTCCTTTGTGTTTATCTTGTGTCGTCCCAGTTTTGGTTTGTTTACTTTGCAAGTTTTACATTATAATTTTGGTTAGCCTATGTTTGCTTGTTTGGGTTGAAGGCCTACAGCAGCCCCTCAAGCAGTGATCTCAAGGGACAACTGTACAGGGTGGCAAACCGGAGCAATTTTGTTTGAAGACTACTAATTAGTATGAGGTATGTACCTGTGTATGTATACATACATACATATACTGTACTACAAAATGTGCAAAAACAAGGGTAAATCTACCACACAGGCAGAGACCCCATAATCCAGCATACAGGTAATTCTATAAAGGATTCCATAAGACACTAAATTATAGGATATATATTAACATTTTTTCACCAATCAACTTTACTTCTAAACTCAATTAATGAAATCAACAAATACATGTGGCACTCCAAGGACTCGAACCTAGGATACTCACACCGAAATTCCGCGCATTTATGCATTACGCTATCAAGACAGAAGAAAGATATAATAAAATACTGACCCCTCCTGGACGGATGTATCATGTTGCTCCGATGTATCTCCACCCCCACCAGTCTCTGTGGTATCATTGGTGGAGGGTTGTGGTGGTGGAGAGGTGGAGATAGCTTGGGCCTGTTCTTCCCCTCCCTCTAAGGTCGCCGCGTCCTCTTCTGTCTCATCGAAGGGGTTTAGGGGGGAGTCTGGGGTGGGGAGGGGGTACATACAGTTAGGAAGCTCAATATAAATACAATAACATAACTATTTATCTCATTACTCTAATTAAACACTGAATAATCTATAATATACTATATATAATGTATATTTTAATTAACATACTACTAATTAAACTAACATGATGATAAACTTGAGAGCTCAAGCTGATATATCAGTGCCTTAGTCTATATCAAGGGAAGAGACTTGCTCTCTCAATCACCTGCTGAAAATATCGCAGGGAAGGCTATGACTTTTAGTTTGTAGAAATCGTTAATGATAACTAACAATATTTATAAATTAACATTCTGCTGTACTTATCAAAAGGATTATACATGATTAGCAAATATATTATTTAAAATGGGCATATCGTTATTAAAATCAAGCCAAACTAAGCATCTAAGCTCCTTGTCACATAGGCACAATTAGCAACATATGTATTGAAGTCAAGGAATTGAGTCAATATTTGGACGTAGTTGAGTCAATTCATCACAATTTTGTAGCTCATTTATCTTGAATAAAATAAATTCTAGAATCTGATCAGACATGTTACCAAATTTGCCTGTGGACACCAGTATTAGTCTGCAGAAGGCGGATTCACAAAAGCATAATTGATACAAGTACCCGGGACCTGAAAACTATACTCGGTTTCTTTTCAACTGACAGTAAATTGGAAAGTTCCCATCAAGAATTATCCGTTATTTGAAGATTTTGTAGTGAAAAATGGCGCTTATTATATAAACTTGGTCTTAATATGATGCAGAGACATGGTAGTTTCATATTTTTCCATCAAGTATCGAGAAAATAGCTGCTAAGGGATTCAATTTATTGTCAGCTAAAATGAAATAGAGTATAGATGACTTATAGAGTATAGATGACTTATACCAGATACTATAGATGACTTATACCAGATACTTCACTGGTAACTGTTGAATATCTTTATACAACACTGGTGGTAACTGATGATAGGGGGAGTACTTTACCTTCCATTATTTCTACCTGGGTATAAGTGGATCTATGATGAATGATAAAAATGTATGAGGGAAGCTACAGACTAGAGATATTTCAAGTGGAATGCAAAACATAGTACAGCATGGAGGAAGAAAAGTGAGAATACAGAGAGAGACTGAAATAGAATGGAATGACTGAAAGAAGAGTAAGAGGGATAATATTGAACAATTTTTTCCCTTCACAGTGACGTTTATGGATGATATAACTTGAAATTTTTTGTTATCTGTAGAAATGGACATGCTAATCTGTGGCTCGAACATTCCTTGATTTTGGCCCTGTCACTCTTTCAACTCTGGGGGAGGCACTCGTCACAGGTAGTTTTGTCTTTTGTCTCCCTCATCCACATAGAAAAAATAAAAAATATACTCTCAGTAAACAACACTCTATCCCAAAGTATTCGTTCGGTATCAGGTGCTATGAAGGGAAAAAATTGTTTAAGAATACAATCATAAGAGTGAATTATTACATATACAGTAAAGAATCATAGTTGTAAGACAGTTGTGGTGGTAATAATAAGAGTGCTGGCTCATAATGCCGGCGTTCACACAAGGGCTTGTATCCGATATCAGTATCAGGCTCGGAGGCACTATATTGGATTAAAAAACATACTAAAGAAAAGGCTGTTATTCATACAAATCTACTTCTATTTTTATGCCGCTTTAATTAGTTTGTAGATTAAAATCAGAAAAAAACATCTTAAACACCAATTATCACCTTCATACTAAAAATATGGATGATTAAAATATTGCCGATACAGACTCGGATACAGATGACCCTTTGACACCACCATAGGTTATACAGTATCTCAACTTCATAACTTTCCCCATCCCTTATAAGGGGTGCAGCCTAAAGGCTCAACACAAGTCCTTGAACTGTATCTGGAGGTTTTCTGAGCATTACCTCCAGGGAGCCACAGTATTCGATTTTATGATTTCACCCAATGTGGCTGAATCTTTAGAGTTTCAAGGGTTCATATAAAAGGTTCTCTTGGATATAGTAATGTAGGTAACATATAGAAAACATTTATTAAAGGTTAGTAACGTTAGTTGGTGATAATTCCCTAGCAAGACTTACTGACCTCTTCCTTCCTACCAGAGAGAGTGCATGGGTGGGGTGGGGTGGGGTGGGGTGGGGTGGGGTGGGGTGGGGTGGGGTGGGTGGGGTGGGGTAGTGAGAGGTGTGGGGGGTGGCATGGATGTGAGCTCTACCTTGCAGTGGTGTGGGCGTGGGGGTGGGGGTGAAGGGGGAGAGGGGTGGAGAGTGGTGGTGGGCGTCGCAGTTAGCCGGTGGTGGGATGGCGTGGGGGTGCCCTCTATATGGCAGTGAGCTAAATTCCGGGTCCGCAAGGTCCAAGAAATAGTCGGGGAAGTCCACTGTGCGGTTGGTTAAGTCAGTGCAAGGGAGGGAGGGAGGGAGGGGAGGAGGAATGAGGGGGAGGGTAAGGTGCGAGGGAAGGGAGGGTGCGAAGGTGAGAAAGGGAGAGAGGGAGGGTGGGAAGGTGAGAGAGGAAGGGAGGGAGGGAGAGAATAAATGCAAAGGAGGGAGGGATAAGTTAGGTGCGAAGGAGGGAGGGAGGGGTTAGGTCCGAAGGAGGGAGGAAGGGGTTGGGTGCGAGGAAAGAAGGGAGGGAGGAGTGGTTAAGGTGGGTTGGAGGGGTGAGCAGAAGGGTGGAATTGATGGGTGGGGGGTGGAAGGGTGTGAGTAATGGGTGGACGGATTGAAGGGATAGGTGGGAGGGGGTGAGTTAGGAGGAAGCCATGTGAGGATGGTTGGAAGAGATGGAAATAAAGGGGTGTGGGTGAGGGGATAGTGGGTATAAGGGGTGGATGGAAGAGAAATATGGGAGGGTAGGTTTGAGTGGAAGGGTAGATGGAGAGAAATACGGGAGGATAGGTTTGAGGGTTGAGTGGGAGGGTAAGAGGGAGTAAGGGAGGGGAGGAGGGGGAGGGAGGGTAATTGCTGTTAATATTAGCAGTACTGTTAATATGCACTTAAGCAAACAATATATACAGGTGTGAACAAAAACATTCATGTGTCGTCAAAATAGTTATAATTAATTAGCAAAAAAATAAACTAATTCAAATATGTTGCTGAAAGGTTTACAATTTTATAGTGATTACCAAATGTTCATTGAAAAACAGTATTTAGTTATGTTCTGTTCACACCTGTATATGTGAAATTAGTTCCACTCGTATACACAGTTACTTACATATAGTGAAGTTTACACAGACAAGTTTCTAAATGTACATGTGAATAGTGAAACACACACACACCCCAAACTATTGCATTCATATCGACACACAAAACGTGGATGAAGTTTTAAGTTATTATTAAGTTAGTTGTATGTTCTATGGCTTTAACATTGAAGGTAGATCCATGATTTATACTGGTACTGGTATACCTTGGTCACCTGATGGTCACTATCCATAACGCACGTCTCCCGCACCCAACTACTAGATCCCTCCCCAGAACCTCTTCCTATTTCTTCCTTGGTGTACCAACTGCTGTTCCTTCCTTCCACTTCCATACTTATATGATGCATTACCAAATCCTGATCATTCTTCTCTCCACATGGCTAAACCACTGTTAGCTTCCAGTATGCATCACCTTACTGATACACTCTATACCAAGTTGATGTCGTTGGTCCCTCTCTCACTGCGGCATTACACATCATCTCACCATACTCATTCCAGTACGCTTAAGTTTTCGTGTCCCCTTGTATGACTGCCGACGTCCACTATCTTAACACACACTTGCATAAGTTAGTCTCTCTCTCTCTCTCACCATACTTTCACTTGCGTGCACACGCACATACACACACACATCGTTATCTAAATAGTCAACACAGCAGAAGCCAACATGTAAGCATCACTGAGGTGTACGTACCAATTACACTGCAACACTTGATACAAATATGATGTGCTGAGTAGCCAGAGATTTATCAACAATGGTGAAAATTATACCTTTTATACTTTCTGGGCCATAAAGTTACAAAGTGTGAAAGACTCAGATGGCAGCCTCCTCTGCATTTCTGCTGAGAGCCCTTATAGATTATTTTCTTTCCATGCTAACGGTAAACTGAATCCCTTAGCATCTAATTTTGTTATACTAAATGAAAAAATATGAAACTACTATCTCAGCATTATAATAATGCCAAGGTCTCATAATTAACAACATATTTTGCTACAAAATGTTTGCAATAGCCGAGTAATCAAGATGAGAACACAACAATTTACTATCAGCTGAGAATAAACAGACTATAGTTTGATAAGATAACACTGTCAAATATCACTGGATACTTAGCACATTTAGCACAGAGTGGTATTAGCTATAGTTAAGCTAAGCTAAGCAGTTGTTGGGTTAATTATTATAGCCTGTATATGACTGCCATGTACAATTCATTACACAGGTTGATTAAAAAGGGCTGATCTAAGCATACAGTAATCAAAATTATCGGTAAAGCAAATATCAAACGTTTCCATTTTTATGTAACAGTCTAGGCTTTTTCTACAAGTGTTACTCCTCAAAAAATCTGCTCCACTATAAAACAAATAAAAACATATAATACCATATATACAGTACAGTACATACATTCAATATACACATAATGTATATACATTTAAATATTTTATTGCTTATGTGCATGGGTCAGCCTTTCTTTATATAAATAAATTATGATAAATGTTACATCAGTGTGTACTTAGAACAGCCCTCATTCTACTTATTAGTAAAGAATAGTGATAAAATATACCTCTCATACCAATTAAAAGTTTCAGTAATGCTAATGAGTGATATATGAGTACCCGTAGTCTATATATAAACAAGTAGATGAAGAGAGAAAATAATAAAGGAAAAATAGACAAAAGTTTCAGGACACTTGCCAATGAAAAGAAATGAAATGAATAGCACAGTTGCATACCAAAGTTCTTTCCCACTTTTCCTTTGAGTGAAGATAAAACCAAGAGTATTGAACAATTGAGAATCTGAACATATGTATAAAAATAATAAGGGTAGGAAGGAGGGCAGGAGGGGTACATGAATTCAGGTGCTAAGGTATAGCCTTGGTTCTTAGTTCACGCACACAAACATTTGGAAGGGAATTTTGGCTTTCAACTGTACACAATAGGTAACAGGTAACACATACACAGTACAATACTTACTGAATTTGGTGGGATAAAAGAAAAAAAGAAAATAGAGGAACAGAAAGAAAAGCTAAGAAAACAGAAATCAATGAAACACTAAAAAAGAAACGGCACTGAAGCTAAAAAAAAAAAAAATAATGATACTCACTATGATTGGAGGGGTTGTATGACTCGGACATAATACATAAATACAATACAGGTAAATACAAAATACAAGAAAACAACAAAACTATAAAATATGAGAACAATATTAACCCTTTGAAGACTAAGACACATTTTTTCAGTATATTCTGGTTATCACTAGACGATTTTAAACAATTTAGGAAGGGTCTGTGGCGATTATAAGGGTAAAGACTATTTCAATTAACCCTCAGACTTCCACATACCCTTCCAAATCCGCATAAAATCTTCTAATAATAGCAAGAACACAGAAAAGAAATTCGTAATCGGATCTTGAAAGGGTTAAGAGGAATAATACCACACTAACGGTAAAACAAACTTAAACAAAATATTGTACTTACTTGGGGTAGGATGGGTAGTGAATATAAGATGGGTTTTGAATACAATATAATTATGTAGTAGTTGTGTATTATACTTTGTTCACATTAACTTGGCAGCTTACCTCACTAGTCTCATCACAGTTCCTCCATATTGGTTATGGCAATATCAACCAATAAGGGCCAATCCACATACCCATGGCAATATCAACCAATCATGTTCATTTATAAACAAGCTTATAGGGTGAACATTTGCTGCCAATATAATGTGAATGAAGTATAGTAGTGATATGCCAAGGTGGTGGTGGTGGTGGTGATAGTGGTGGTGGTGTTGGTGGTGATAGTGGTGGTGGTGTTGGTGATAGTGGTGGTGGTGTTGGTGATGGTGGTGGTGGTGGTGGTGGTGTTGGTGGCAATGGTAGTGACGATGAGAAGTAAAAATATAGAACAATACTCACAGAAATCAAAAGTGTAGTGAGAAAGCAAGTAAAAACTAAATTAAGTTGAGAAATATTAATATAAAACCACCGAATCAACTGACTTAGGTGTGTGGGTCCCTCCGAGAATGATGAGGATGACGTTAGTGAACTGATCTGTGCTGCTAGCTGACTAAACTGTGTCGACCGGGCCATGGAGTCTGTTGTCATGGCGATAGAGGGTTATGGCGGCGATTGTGATGATGATGATGATGATGATGATGATGATGATGATGATGATGATGATGATGATGATGATTATGTAGGGTAAAGGTTTTCAATTATGTTGTGTCGATTGTAATGATGGTGTTGGTTATGTAGGTTAATGGTTTGGGATTGTAATGATGGTGTTGGTTATGTAGGTTAATGGTTTGGGATTGTAATGATGGTGTTGGTTATGTAGGTTAATGGTTTGGGATTGGATTTAGTTGTAAATTGTAAAGATGATGATGGTAGTGGTTGATGTGGTTATGGTATCGATTGTTAAGATGATGATGAAGGTTATTAGATTAATATTTGTGGTAGTGGTGGTTGATGTGGTTATGGTGATATGACAAGATGATGGTGACGATGTTGTTGTAATGGATGTAGGTGTGATGGTAGTGGTAGTATAAGTGGTAGTGGTAGGAATAGTGGTAGTCCCAGTTAAGGTAGTCCAAAGGGTTGTTAAAGCCACAGGTACAGTTTTGTGGTAGCGGTCCGGAAGGAACAGGATCGCAGATGGTGGTAGATGTGGTAGCGATCCACAGGGGGTGGTTGGTGGTAGTGATCCAACAGTAGCATGAACACAGGAACAAATGGTGGTAGTGGTGGTAGTTAACGGGAGCAATCCAACAACATCAGGAACACAGGGGCGGATGGTGGTAGTTGTGGTAGTTGTGATAGTAATGGTAGTGAGCCAACAGGAACAAGTGGTGGTAGTAATCCAACAGGAACACAGGGTCAAATGGTGGTAGTTGTGGTAATGGTGGTAGTTATGGTAGCGACCCAACAGGAACAAATGGTGGTAGTTGTGGTAATGGTGGTAGTTGCCAAGAATCCCCAACGTAAGCAGGAATTAGCGTGGCAGGGAGGCGAGGGAGGAAGAAACCAAAACACCCGGTTAATAATGAGATACGATTATTACTTATTTTAGGGAAGCGAGGGCGAGGGAGTTTATTATGAGAACAGGATAACTTACATAAATAAGGATGAACTCAGAGGAAAGAAAAGTAGTACAATAATAAGAAAACCAGAAAGTGTGACAGGGTTAAGACAAAAATAGAGAAAACAAAAAGAAAGCATAGAAAAAATGATATTAGATTCCCGTGAGAAAAGGACCCTTCAGCATTGTTAGTAAAGGGAAATGAAGTGATTACAACATCCCGTAATTCCTGCATGTCATAAAAGGTGACTAAAATTAGGCTGATACTATAGGTTGGTTCTATCCGATTGTAGATTGAGTATCCTCTTCAACCTTTCAGTATTACATAAACAAACAAATCCTCCGTGCAGTGACTTACAGCACCTGCCTGTTGTGCCACCAATCCAGAGATATGGAAAAACGACAACCTCATGACAAACCTACTCACTTTTCATAACCCCTTATAGAGGGTGCAGACTAAGGCTGAATCCTAGTGCATGGACAAGGCCACAAGTTTTCTCGATCTTGCCTTCAGGTAGCAAATCAATGAGCAACTTTTGAGTCCACATTTTTGCTGTGAAGGCCTTCTTAAAATCTGTAGCGTTACAGGGAACACTACATATTATCTAGGTTATACCATTATACCTCCCCAGATGGAACATCACAAATGTTCACTGACTTCAGGTGTTTTTTTATTTCTGAATTTGAGCTCTCTTGCTTGTGAGCCAAGCGTGCTAACAGAATAACCTGTCATATAAGGTGACACAATATATAATGATATATAATGGTATGGATTACATGAAGAACTTTACCTAATCTACATAGAAATACTATATTATAATACCTATTTCTAATCTATATCCATAAGGATATATTTAAGTAAACAGTTCACAATACTGTGCATGCATTGTTTGAGATCTACAGATGAGCAGCACAAGTCATCAAGCTAACACACCATTCCTTGCAAAATACACAATAGCACTCATACTTCATAAGCTAAGCAGAGTGTATGAAACTAAACCATAAAATATCAAAACTAAATACTGTAGTATCATCACACAGCCTAGAAACAAGTATATCAGAGTTATGAATATAAATAAAACAATTACTATTGCCACAGTCTACAAACAAGTGTATCAGCGTAAGATAACAGAATGAGCGAGTCAAAAGTGAGCAAAAACACAAAATTGCTGCCCAAAAAATCACCAAATAAAACTCAGTGCTTCTTTTACACTGCTCATGTGTACCTGGGATAATTGAAGGAGCTTAAAAACATAAACTAATGCTTCTCAAACTTCTTTACCTAAAATTGTCAAAACATGTCAATATGAGTAGTGTAATCTTTTCCATTCGCAGCATCTCCATTGCTTTATGAAATTTGTAAATGTTTATAATGTATTCAAATAAAACTCATAAATATATAATCAACAAATCACCAGCGCATGCTAACTACAAAATGTGAAACTCTTAGTAAACCAAAACAAGGCTAATTAGCAAATAATATAATATTATACCGGTATATAGTGGCATATATCAACATATATACCATAATTATAATATTATACCGGTATATAGTGGCATATATCAACATATATACCATAATTATAATATTATACCGGTATATAGTGGCATATATCAACATATATACCATAATTATAATATTATACCGGTATATAGTGGCATATATCAACATATATACCATAATTATAACTCTACGTGTCTACGGCAACCAAATCGAAACAAATAACATAAACAGAGCTACAATATGACCGTACAATACCGAGTACTGCACAAACGCACTCAAGAGGCTCCGAGTTACGTGCAGCGGTTAAAACCAAACTGCAAATCCTATGGGTAGATGGGAATGAGCGGAGGAGAGGTGGGAACAAGTAGATGGGTAGACTGAAGATAGATAAAGTTCAGGTAGATATACTGTAGAGCCATCAACAGGATTTACTATCTATCTATCTATCTATCTATCTATATACTCAGGCTCATACCCTATTTTTATAATATTATAATTTTTTTAGGGCTATTATTATATATTTATTTATATAATTATTTTTAAGCTGGGGATGGCCGACTTGAGACAGGAATTACTAAGCCCAATATTTTCTGTTGTCTACCTTGTCCTGAGAGTCAATGAGTATATTTGATTTATATATTGTGAATTTTTGATAGACCAAAGCTTAAGATAGTTCATAACTTTCCTACAAATAGCTCATGATAGGCATGGATTAAGAAAGAAATATGAATATGGGTAGATTAGAGTAGGACTGGTAGAAGAACACAACACAATATATCATTAATACCACAGCAGCAGCAAACCAAACCAGAAAACTGCAAAAATATATAAATTGCGCAGACGTTGGAACCCATTTTAGTGAGGCGTGTGAGGGAAGCCGTGAGAGCAAATATTATTACTGGTAGGAATTACTTCACTTAACAACAGTCTACATCTAGCGTTTTAGATGGATATCTTCAGATAACCCATACGGACACAATAATATTACTCAGGACTTCAGATACAGTCTGTAATATACTGTGTACAGTACAGTACAATAATAATATTTTATAATTTTCTCATATTTTCCTAAATAAGCATACATTAGAATAGTCTGGTACATTTGCTAATCTAGCATACCCTTGGTCAAATTACACTACGTTTACTGAACCGATAATCTAATTGATCGTACAGGTAATAAAATTAATCAAGTAATGTTGTAATGTGGAATAACTTTAAAGTTTGGTCAATGCCGGAGAATATCATAATTTACTTAGTGTAGACTTAGACTGTGTTACTTGAAAAATTCTTTCAACTGCAGTGAGGCCTAGTGCGGGGGGTGAGGGTGGGCGGGCTGGCCGGTGATGTTGGGGGGTGAGAGGGGTATACCTGGGGAACCGGGGGAAGTAAATCGGCCTTTTCGACGCAGGGTTGAAACACGACTGGAAGGTTCACTGAAACTCCGGCCTGTGGGGGGGGGGGTGAGGGGAGAGAAAGAGAGAGAGAGAGTGGGTTATGGTAGAGGTAGGAGAGACATGGGTGGGGGTGGTGGAGGGAGGGGGGGGAAGAGAGGTGATGGAAGAGGTGGTGGAAACGGAATGGGAAAGAAGATGGATAAGTGGTGGAGGGAGGGATATGGATGAAGAAGGGGGAGAGGGAGAGTTGAGTGGAGAAGGGTTGGGTGAGGATAGAGAGAGAGAGAGAAAGAGGTGGTGGAGAGAGAGTTAGGTGGAGAAGGTTTGGGTGAGGGTAGAGAGAGGGTTTGGTTAAGAGAAGTTTGGGAAGATGGGAGGTCAGAAAGGAGAGAAGAAATAGTTGAGGGCACATACAAATTTAAGCCCAAGTCACACAAGCAAATATTAGCGTTAAATATTTCAGTCTGCTATAATTTATTGGATAAATTTGAGGATTCTTATCTATATTATTGCTTTATACTTTAACTGTTCTGGCATATGAGCTTAAAAAAAGAGTCAATAATTTCTCAAGGTGGAAGTCAAAATAATCAGATAATTGACTCAACCACAAAAATTACTCAGAAAATTTGCTGCTAAAGGGCTTATATAACTTGGGCATTACACTGAGTATCAATCAACCAATACTATAGTCTATTCATTAGAAGTAGGCCATAAATCTTGACTACTAACTTTTATAACTAAAAAACAACTAGAGTAATCAAGCTAATATGTCTACCATTCAGGAAGAGTTACCCAGGGAATAGGTGTTGAAATGTATAGCCCCTTTGTTCTAGTCCTTTTTGAGTTACATAGGTGAGAGGTCTATATTGTTGGTCTACTTATAAGGAATAGACTATAATAATGACCCTTAAAACTAACAATTACTCATCAATTGTCAATGTCTTCTTCACACCAAAACAAATACACAATTAAACACATATAAATCATCAATCATCATTGTATTTTCATGTAAAATCTAACCTTTTCAATCGAAAGATTCAAATGTTTATATTTTTTCTACCCCCAAACGATTGTATTTAACTTATAGAACAGCTGGCAGTCCTAGTTTTAACCCTTTTTATCAGTAGATAGTCTTCTAAAGCTGAATAAAATGACTGTATCTAGCAGCAGCATTAGTAAAGAAATTGTCATCTGCTTAAAGGTATTGATCACCGACTCCTTGATTTATAATGACTACTACATACTCCTTGATTTATAATGACTACTACATACTCCTTGATTTATAATGACTACTACATACTCCTTGATTTATAATGACTACTACATACTCCTTGATTTATAATGACTACTACATACTCCTTGATTTATAATGACTACTACATACTCCTTGATTTATAATGACTACTACATACTCCTTGATTTATAATGACTACTACATACTCCTTGATTTATAATGACTACTACATACTAATATACTATACTGAGGTGGTCTCAGATACAAGCCCCTGAAGAGGATAACTGTAAGAGAAAGGGCCAGACGTAAACAGGGTAGGGAGCACTCAAACTTTATCCCCATTGAAACTAACAAAGGGACAGGGAGGGGTGCCTCCTTTGCCAATATTAAGAGTATTACCAAAAGCTCCTAACTTTCTCCACCCATAATTGAGACACAGTCCTTGGACCAAGACAGAATGTGATATTCAACCTGGCCTCCAAGGAGCTGGGCATTGTGATACCTTTTGATCCAAAGAGTCAACAGGGTTCTAATAAAGAGTGTTTAAAGCCAGTGTCACACAAGCATTTTTTCTGGCAATTTTTGATAAGTAAGTTCTTTCTCGTAATATGTTGAGGCTCTTTCCCATTGCAATAAAAAGCTAGACTGAAGGTACATTATGCTAAGTTATTCTGATACAACTCAAATTTTGAAGATACCTGAATTTGACATAAATAATTTTAATCAAGCATTTTTAACTTGAAGTTTCTTGTATAACCTCTGCTTACTTTTTGTCTGTATTTATTGTTTATCTTTTTCTTTTTCTTTTTCTATTATTAATATTAATATTGATGATTTTTTAAATTGATTGTTCTTGTTAAAAGAGTACTCTTTGTTTAAATCTGTTGTTACTTCATATTTTGCAATTATTTATCTTTATATTATATGTATTCATTGTCGATAGTATCATTTGCTTGCTTTTGCGATTTCCTTAGTTTATTTGTGCGATAAATGTAGTTATTTGTAGGGTAGTTATTGATAGGGGTCACTTGAGGCATGCTATGCTTACAGGTACCTACCCGATAGCACTATCGTTAGTGAGTGCTGTACTGTATTTTATATATTATTTTGTAATAATATAGATATCTTATCAATATTTGTATTTTGTACTATTGTTAATGTCTTGTCATGTTGCAAATTTGATTTTAAATTAATATTTTGACATTTAACATGTAGTTTCTTTATTCATGCAGAGTTTAGTAAAATTTACCAGAACGTCCCGGACTTCCCTAATTTGACTAATTCCTTAAACGTGACGATAGTGCGTTGTTATGTGTGCGATTAGTTTGCTTGGGAAACAGATTAACTTGCTCATGTAGTAGTGTACACCCTATGTGGTGGATTGTGTTCTTTTATTTCATAGATTTCATTTTAGTAAGCGTTGTTTCCACATAGCGATTTTGATAATTTGATTTGACTTTATATTGTCCTTGTCCCAATTTTGGTTTGTTTAGTTTGCAAGTTTTACATTTTAATACCTGACTACAATTAACCATAAAAATTTATGGAAAAAAAAGCTTGTGACACCACCATAAGGCAATAATTAAATTTGACGCCATGTTTCCTCCCGGGAAACACTCGCTAACTGGCCATGGCAGAAATGTCTCTGGCTACTTTGTCCAGCCGCCAAAGGTTACAAGTAAGTACAGTATCAGTTACCATAGCCCCTTATATGATATGATATACACCACCAGGAACTTTTTATTAAGTTTTCACACACACAAATCTAATCCTGCCTCACACAAAAACCTGATAAAAATTTGTAAATCCGATTCCCTCCCCAAAAAAAAATCCTCACCTACAACACACATACAAAAAAAGCCGGCAAAATACACAGGCTACAACATAAACTACTTCCATATGCGACCAAAATAGCGGCCAACATTACACATTCATTATAAAGCCCTCGCACCGAGCTTCGCCCACTCCGTAAAGTACAAGCACGAACAATAACGCCAACTCTACAACTCGGAATACAGCTCTAGGTAAGGGAGGGATTCATTAGATAGTCTACTCATGCCCCAAAACATTCATTATAATTATTTATATGAGGGTTTAAAAATTATGGACCTTACTGACTAAGTTTACAAGCAACAAAGTCAGTACATTCTACATATCAACTTATCACTTCCTCTCGCTGATTGGTAGCTCTCTCTCTCTCTCTCTCTCTCTCTCTCTCTCTCTCTCTCTCTCTCTCTCTCTCTCTCTCTCTCTCTCTCTCTCTCTCTCTCTCTCTAAGAAAAAAAAAGAAAAAAAACATGCACTCTCTCTCAGTATTTCAAGCATCTATACATATACTATTCCTAGCTACATACTCCGCCATCCAACATACAAATGATACACATAATATGCACATTTTCCACACATACCTAAACACATGCATAAAATTCACTGAGCACTACCGGCACCAGGTTTCTAAATAACTATATTGTACAGTAGCTTCACCGCAAACCACATAAATACCGGGTAACAATATAACTACAGAATGTCTGCTATAATCCAAAGTACCGTTGTCAATTGAATTTTGAATCATGAATATTTTTCAAATTTGTCAAATTGTTTCTTATAATATATAGTTAAAGTTGTAACACATTCAAAGTATTCATAAACACACACTTTCTATTATATATATATCCTCTCTGCGGTACATTTGCTCACATGCCTGGTTGTTACAGAGCTTATTTTATTCATGCTATTTTAGCTATTAATCTACCGAAAAATTTACATGTAATGGGAAGCTATAAATACAAACAATAAATATCTTTGGAAAATTAAAGTTTGTTATTGAGATTTCCATTTTTATAGATATACCGGTTGTTGTTGTTGTCGTTCCCTAGGCTGCCTGGCCGAACAGCCCCGAGTCCCTAAGGAAGGCCATGGCCGGGATCGGTATAAGTACCTGCATAGCTAAAATAGCATAAATACAAATAGGAGTGTACTGTTTGGATGTATGGGCAATGAACATCACAGTCCAAGAGTATTAATTTACTTATAATTTCAATAATTGTTATACAGTACAACATAATAAATAGATTGTAACATGGACAGACACGAACCTTCATTTTCGTCCTCGTCATCGAAGTCCTCGAGTGGTGCGATGTCATTTGGTGTGTTCATGGACATCAGTGAGGCCATACTCTGCATGTCCTCATCTCTAGTGGGTCAGACAGATAGGATCATTCAGAACACAATCTAATGATAAAGCTTAGGATGAGCAGTATAATTTTGCTTTCTAAGGTAAGTCAATTATAGTCGCGGTCTCCGAAACATTTTACAACCTCAAACTGATTAAACGAACCTCCGAAATGCAAATATGGATCACTTAGTCTTTGAAGTGTATGCACAGTGTTTCCAAGCTTGTACAAGGGTCAGCCTTGGTCACATTAAACACACATTCCAAGCATCGCAGTCAACTGCAGCATCACTATCAAATCTTTTTAAACCAAGATCATTCCTTAGAATCTCATTCCAGGTCTTCCTTGGTCTGCCCACAGCCATCCCTCCTTCTAACCCATTCAGCTCGATGACATCTTTTTACCCATGAATCTGGCTAATATTAGACTATTTAATGCAGTTAAAGAAGTACCTATGCTATTCGGAGGGCTTATTGAGATCGTTTTTACCCCTTTGAGTCCTAGAGGTAGATTATAAACTAAAGAAAATAGTCTAATGGAAATCCAGAAAATTATGGAAATTACGTTATCGTGCTGAAGGGGTTCATTCTGAAGATAAACCAAGCATCAACCATTCATCCCTACATATCCTCTCCACTTGGATCAACCACTTCAAATCAAAATCTTATCAAATACTTATGGTAATCACAAACTCACGTGGCCTTGCCCTCGCGGAGAAAGAGGCAGGAGAGTGTGAGGTTGAGTGAAGCTGCCACAACTTTCTTGCTAAGGGGTCGGAGCTTGACTTTGACGTCGTGTTGTGTGTTGTAGCCGGCGTACTGCTTCATATTGATCTGGGCCGTGGCTACCTGCCGACGCTTCCCTGTATTTGACACCTGCGGTGGAAAAAGATGACAATGTAGATTTATTACATTAGTGCAAAACCATACTTGTAAAGTATAGTAAAGTATTTAGATACAGTAGTGGATCCGAAAGACTAGCTTACATTTTGGCGTGCCAACCTTTATGAGGATACAATTTATCTACTGTATACGTTCGACTTGTCCCTGTGACTAGGCATAATTAAGCTATGGCTATAATTGTATGCAAACATTCATTCCAACACTACCCCCTTACCCCAAAAGAAATTCTCACATGACAGAGATATATGTACTTGTTAATTTATTCAAAGCTGATAAAGTTATATAAAGAGAAGTAGCTCACATCCTCCACCACAAACGTCCACTCCTTGTCCTCAAAGTCGTTGGTGCGAGAGTCCCTGAAGAGTGTGACAGTAACGTTGGTGTTGACAGGTACGGCCCACACACACAGACCCTCCAGGGGGTTCCTCATACTTGGCTCCCAGGTCGGGGCGTCCACCACCACTCTTCTCGTCCGTCGCAACCACGCCACTGATAGCTGTGTTGGTTGCCTGCAAGAAAAAAATGAACGTATATATATAATTGTTTAAGGAAAATGTGTCAATCTTCTATATGTTGCCTGAGGGCCATTTTTGTAATACATATTAATTTTTGTACTGATTGAAATACAGTACCAGAATTTGTATTGAAGTTCCTATGAATCTACCTATTGCCAGATGCCTTGATCCCTGAGGGGGTGGCCACGAATGAATTGCCTCCCTGCTCCTCTGTCATCCATCAACCGGTGCCCCTACTCCCACCCAACCTTCACCCAACTCGCCCAAAATAATTCCTTCAGAAAATGGCCTAGATCTCCCATAAATCAATCAATGTGCAGTGAGACAAGCGTACCCAACCACCACAGCCGCCCACCAATAGCTGTGTTAGTTGCCTTAGGAAAACATTTATAATGAGTGGGGGGTCTTTTTTCAATGTTCTACAGATAATTTTGTTTCTTGTGGATAAAATTTATGTAATGGCATGTTAGGGAAATGTTGGAGGTGGGGAAGATTGAGACAAGCAGGTTCGAATCCTGGGAGAATCACATGCTTTTGTTAACTTCATTTGGGGGTGTTTGGTGTTGGGAGTGAAATTATTTAATTAATTAAGATTATTTAGGTACCGGTAAGCCATCTCTAGTTATGTTTATGTACTGTTATAATTCTACTCTAATCTTTTCTGACCGACCCCCGTATATCATGCTGTACAAGACTAACCTTCTGAGGGTCCCCAGTGAACTGAACTGAACTTTAGTGTAAACCTGGAGAAAAGAATGAAGAGGGGACATCTGATACAGAAATTTAAAAAATGGAAGCTTTCCTTTGATGGAGAGTTTGGGCAAAATTTTAGTAAGGGTAGGAGGATACATGTGGGAAGGAGGGAGTGTCATTTATACTCTAGTCAAACTCACTTGGCAATTAATCCTCAATCTCAAAATGTTGCCAGTTTCTAAATCCAGTGCTTAAATCAATTGTCACCTATAATTTATCTTTCAATTTAGCCGCTGAATGAATGGATAAATTAAACAAAATGTAATACAATAAACATAACGTCAAATAAATAAAATTAATGAAGAGTACAAATTTATTATACAATGAAAGTAACACATATTAGCCTAAAGATATGTTTGTATAACCGAGTTCCACTTTGATGTTACGAAATGTTTTGGCTTTCCCCATGCACGTGCTATCTCTGACACACACACACACACACAGATCCCCCTCTTACACACACAGATCCCCCCTTACAAATACACACACACACAGATCCCCCTCTTACACACACACACACAGATACCCCCCTTACACACACACACACAGATCCCCTCTTACACATACACACACAGATCCCCCTCTTACACACACACACACAGATACCCCCCTTACACACACACACACAGATCCCCCCCTTACACATACACACACACACAATCCCCCTCTTACACACACACACACAGATCTCCCCCTTACACACACACACACACACACACACACAATCCCCCTCTTACACACACACACAGATATATCCCTTTTACACACACACACAGATATATCCCTTTTACACACACACACAGATCCCCCCCTTACACACACACACAAGCCCCCTCTTACAGAGACACACACAGATCTCCCCCTTACACACACACACACACACAATCCCCCTCTTACACACACACACAGATACCCCCCTTACACACACACACACAGATCCCCCCCTTACACACACACAATCCCCCTCTTACACACACACACACACAGATCCCCCTCTTACACACACACACACACAATCCCCCTCTTACACACACACACACACACACACACACACACACACACACACACACACACACACACACACACTACCCACCATTTACAGGCATGGTCACAGAAGAAAAAAACCCACACATACACACACACACACACACATAAAACGCCCACCCACCCACACTTACATAAACCTCCACAGTACCGGTAATTAAAATGTGTTTACTCTCTCTCTCTCTCTCTCTCTCTCTCTCTCTCTCTCTCTCTCTCTCTCTCTCTCTCTCTCTTACACACACACACACACACTTATCTTGATCGTTAAAGAAATACCATAATTACAGCATAGCCTAGTTCATACTGATAAATACAGGATGCTTGGGTATACAGTATACTGACAGATATTATACAACATAGGTCGAGAGGATATTTAAAGGGATACCGTATAAGATGGATGGATAACAATTGGGATATATGTAAATAAATAGAAAGGTGAGAGAGAGAGAGAGAGAGAGAGAGAGAGAGAGAGAGAGAGAGAGAGAGAGAGAGAGAGAGAGAGAGAGAGAGAGAGAGGGGAGAGAGAGAGAGAGAGAGAGAGAGAGAGAGATAGAGAGAGAGAGAGAGAGAGAGAGAGAGAGAGAGAGAGAGAGAGAGAGAGAGAGAGAGAGAGAGAGAGAGAGAGAGAGAGAGAGAGAGGTTAGCTACACACACTCCTTAAACCACATAATGAGGCATAAATGGCGAAGGTTAGATAGAGCCGGTAGTATAAATAGACTGACGGATGGCCTGAGGTATATATAGGTGGTGGATGGATAATTTACCAATGGGTGTGTGTACACAGATACACTGATCACATAGACCTCACAATCCAATTGAGGTGGCGACGACATAATTCGAGAACAAACACCAAATAAGGAATAGTGGGAGAAAAGGATGGCACAGGATGAGAGAGAGAGAGAGAGAGAGAGAGAGAGAGAGAGAGAGAGAGAGAGAGAGAGAGAGAGAGAGAGAGAGAGAGTGTGGGTGTGTGTTAACAGGGGTATTAGTAGATATAGAATGGGATATGAATGGAGGTAAGATTAAAATGCATTACGCAATTCAGTGGAGAGAGAGAGAGAGAGAGAGAAATGTTTTAAAGCAAGCAAGTGAAGGGGGGGGGGGGGGGGTTTGAAGGGCTTGGCACTTATCAAGCTTTCCTGTCATCCCACTATACTACGTCATTCTCACTCACTCTCTCAACTGCGTATTACATTAATTCTTCTCTCCTTGCCTTGTCCAACCCATTCTGTTTTATAATCCCCCTATTAACTCACTCTCTCTCTCTCTCTCTCTCTCTGAATTGCGTATTACATTATTTTGTTGATCTCCTTGCCTTGCCCAACCCGTTGTCTCTCTTCCTATCCCCCAATTAACTCTCTCTCTCTCTCTCTGAATTGCGTATTACAATAATTCTTACTCCTTGCCTTGCCCAACCCATTCTCTTTTCTAATCCCCCTATTAACTCTAACTTTAACTCTCTCTCTCTCTCTCTCTCTCTCTCTCTCTCTCTCTCTCTCTCTCTCTCTCTCTCTCTCGGGTGATTGTAGGGAAAACAATAAATTTTACCCCAAACTTTACCTCTACCCTGCAAACTCACAAGGAAGGCAGGTACCAAATATTGACCAATTATTATATTACCTACAAAACCCTTTCAATATTCACTCTCTCACACTCTCTCTCTCTCTCTCTCTCCATCAATAACCTATAAAACCCTTTCACCACGATGGCGTTAGTTTCATTTTATTATGGCAATCATTAGAAGATTTTACTGAGCTTAAGGCGGTGTCACACGAGCTCCTTTCCCGTCAATTTTAAAAGGCAATTGTACTCGAGCATCATCAAAAGGTAAGCTATAATCTAATTAGTAATTAGGCCTAATTAATTTCACTCCCAAACACCTCCCAATTAAATTAATGAAAGCATGTGATCCTCCCGGGATTCGAACCTGGGTTACCACATACAGATCATA
>CM064566.1:4403549-4448864 GCA_032716605.1 Paralithodes platypus | reverse complement strand
GTGATCCTCCCGGGATTCGAACCTGGGTTACCACATACAGATCATAAACACTCTAACCATTACACCATCAAGACAGTTAAAGGTATACAATATATCAGAAATAATCCACCTAACATAAACAAAAAGACATGCAGGAGATTCATACCGATACATATACACAGATAGATATCAAAACATAAGTTCCCCAGAAGGACAGCTGTCAGGGATAAAATTTAATCTCTCTAATATATAACAGACACGTGATAAAATAGAAGAGTCCTTGTGTTGTGTTGTTGTGACCTGTTGATTGACTGAGAGAGAGAGAGAGAGAGAGAGAGAGAGAGAGAGAGAGAGAGAGAGAGAGAGAGAGAGAGAAGGTTAGAGAGAGAGAGAGAGAGAGAGAGAGAGAGAGAGAGAGAGAGAGAGAGAGAGAGAGAGAGAGAGAGAGAGATGCAGGTATCTTATTTATACAGTCTCACGTTCCTCAGAGATAGACATTTTATGCAAAACGTGCTTAGACACTGGCAAAATCTTAGTCTCTCTCTCTCTCTCTCTCTCCAGTCTTTATTCTGGCTACTATTAGATGACTTTATTCAGTTTTAAAAGGACCTCCAGCAATTATTATGCTTCAAACTATCTCATTTAACCCTTTTTACTACCACAGATCCTTTTCAAACTGCACAGAATCGTCTAACCATAACTAGAATTAAATGAAAAAGACTTCGCCAGTACAGAAGGGGTAAATCTATATAATATTTTACAGACCTATGGCTAAAATACCACAAAAATACTAAGCTCTGTAATTGCTATAGCTGTTGGCGAATGTCACCCTTTGCAAAAACCTGGATTATGTAACGCAATCGTGTCACCTACAACTGTCCTTTCAAAGTCACTGTTAAATACTATACTGATCTCTCTCTCTCTCTCTCTCTCTCTCTCTCTCTCTCTCTCTCTCTCTCTCGTGTTGTTAACCCTTGTCAATCATTTCCTCCATAAAATCCTCTCGTATTTTGTTTCTCTTGTTTATGTTTACGTCACACAACCTTACACAAAATTATTGTTTCATTTAACTCTCTCTCTCTCTCTCTCAAAACATACATACACACATTCTGGCGACCAAGACGGGGCCATGTGACTCTTTGTTTGTTAAGAGAGAGAGAGTAAGAGAGAGAGAGAGAGAGAGAGACGAGAGAGAGAGAGAGAGGAGAGAGGAGAGAGAGAGAGAGAGAGAGAGAGAGAGAGAGAGAGAGAGAGGATAGAGAGAGAGGAGAGAGAGAGAGAGAGAGAGAGAGAGAGAGAGAGAGAGAGAGAGAGAGAGAGAGAGAGAGAGAGAGAGAGAGAGAGAGAGAGAGAGAGAGCATTACAACAAAGGTCATTGGAACACCTACATCTTGGCGCCACAGATGAAGTTTAAAGATTTATCGACATCCTATTGAAGTTTCTATATGTTGCATTAGTCAATAATATGGTGAGCTATATTTATCCCGATTTGGTCAGAGGAGGGAGCTTTTTCAATCTCCCCTGTTTCGCTCCATTAGTTTGCAAATTTTAAGACGTTTCACTCCTTTAATATGGCGGTAATAAGACGCTTCACCCAATTCAGGTGTCGATTTTCTTTTTCTGGACGAGCAATAGGTAGCCTAAACTTAAAAGAAAGGGACATTTTCTATAGATTTTTTTTGTTAAAGGTCAGTTAGTTCGTCTTGAGGGGGGAATAGGGGAAGGGGTTAAGCGAGGAAGGAAGGAATTAGCGAGGAAGAGAGGGAGGGAGGGATAAGACCGGAAGGAAGGAGAGGGGAAGGAAAGAGGAGAGAGAGAGGGGAAGGAAGGACGGACTAAGTCACTAAGGTGAGGAAGGAAGTGTAGGGAAGGAAGGGGAAGAAGGGGAGAGGAGAGGAGTGAGGGGAAGTAAAGGATAATGAGAGAAGAGGAGAAATAGAGAAGAAGGAGGGGGAGGGGAGGAAGGGGGAGAGGGGCAGGAGGAGTGAGTGAGGGGGAGTAAAGGAAAATGAGAGGAGAGGTGAGAAAGAGAGGAAGGAAGAGGGAAGGAGGGATAAGGGGAGAGGAGTAAGTGAGTGAGTGAGAGTGAGAGGAAGGAGAAGGGATGTGGAAGAAGGGTAAAGGGGAGAGGAAGGGATTGAGAGGGAGAAGAAGTAAGGGGAAAGGAGGGGGAAGGATAGTAGTAAGAGGGGAGAGAGAGAGGGAAGGGAGTGAGAGGGATGAAATGTGTGCCAAACCCAAGACGTACACCCTGGCACCACCACTACCACTATCACCACCACATCAGCTACCACAACTACCACAGATAATGACAATACTACCAATGTTACGACCTGACAACCAATACAATACCCCAATGTTTTCAACAAGTAAATGGAGAAAGGTTATAAAACTGACAAAGAAACGGGGCGAAATGTTTTAAATCCCCAAACTAAAGGGGCGACCGTCATATAATCTCAAAATTAATGGGGCTAAACATGGAAGTAAAGGGGTCCACAAATTGCCATATATAAGCATCATATTATTACCCAGTTTTAAAACATATTTGACTATGCGATATTTGTATTATAGAGCAATAATGATATCCACAAACACTATTATTACCACTACTACCATTACAACCACAACTATTACCATTACTACCACAATTATAACCATTACTACCACAACTACTAGATTCACCAGTAAGGATGAGAGAAAAAGGAGAAGGGGAAACACCAATACTATCACAACTACCAATACCACTATAACATCTATCCTTTACTGTATATAACCACAACTACCGCTACAATTAAAACTACCATAACTAACTCTATATCTAAGACTGCCACTATCCCAACTACAACTATAAAAGCTACCACTATCCCAACTAAAACTACCACTACTCCAACTATCATCACAATCACCACCACTAACCAAACAACCATCACCACCACCTGTCATGAGTGTTTTTTATAAACAAGGAACCTAATGCTCGCCTCTTCTAAATCAGGGTATTGTTGAGAGGGAGAGGAAGAGGAAGAGGAGGAGGAGGAGGAGGAGGAGGAAAGTGGGTCCGAGTGGGAAGAGAGGGGAAGGGGGAAAGAGAAGAGGAGGAAGCTTCGAAAAAAGGGGAGAGATAGAATGAAGAAGAGGAAAAGATGATGTGATGATTAGGAGGAGGAAGGGGAAGACAAAATAAACCCTTCTCTCTCTCTCTCTCTCTCTCTCTCTCTCTCTCTCTCTCTCTCTCTCTCTCTCTCTCTCTCTCTCTCTCTCTCTCTCTCTCTCTCTCTCTCTCTCTCTCTCTCTCTCTCTCTCTCTCTCTCTCTCTCTCTCTCTCTCTCTCTCTCAATACACTAGTTATACCCATACTCTCACACAACTACGAGTACCCCTACACCTTTAATAAACAAAAATCCTTCCCCTTTAGTTTGGTGTATGTGCAAGACCCGAGACAAAAGGCATTGTTGCTTGCACTGCGTATCATTACTGAAAACAAAAATATAATCCAAATTCAAGGTCTGCTTGGGTCTGAATGCTGAAATCCACGCTTTTTGGTTACAATAATTAATAAGCTTCATCTTTAGAATGTGCCTCAGACCGAACCACCTCGATAGGATAGACAAGTACAAAATAAAGCATGTGCCTGTAGGCACATAACATTTAGGCGTGTGTGTGTGTGTACTGACCATTTACTTCCACAACCTTCCCTATCTAAACTATTGACCACTCCAAAAAGACCGCAAGGTGTGAGTGTGTGCGTACATACCATTTAGCAGTGAGGGACAACTCATGGTAAGGGCTGTAAACGTGTGTGTGTGTGTGTGTTTGTGTTTGTGTTTGTGTGTGTGTGTGTGTGTGTGTGTGTGTGTGTGTGTGTGTGTGTGTGTGTGTGTGTGTGTGTGTGTGTGTAGTATAGTATAGTATAGTGTACATACCATTTAGCAGTAGCAGTGAGGGACAACTCATGGTAAGAGGCTGTAAACTGGAACTAATGACCACCCTAAAACGATCGCAAGGTGTGTGTGTGTAGTGTGTGCGCGTCAGTGTTTATGTTTACGGTATATATAGTATAGTGTACATACCATTTAGCAGTAGCAGTGATGGATAACTCATGGTAAGAGGCTGTAAACTGGAACTTGGCGGCCTTCTTGTTGATGCGCTGAAACCTCTTCCACACCGACCCCATCGTTATAGGGGATCTGAAATACGGAGAACACAGGAATATTTTAATCAATAATAACAGCTTCATTGTAGCTATAGTAATACAATGAGTAGTAATTCATCGTGTATAAATGCTATAAGTCAATTCAATGCCTAGTAATCCATTGAGTATCAATTATGTAAGTCAATTCATCAAGGATAAATTCAATTACAATCAATTCAACGATTGGTAATTCATAGAGTATCAATTCAATGAAAAATCCATTTAACGAGTGGTAATTCATCGAGTATCGGTATCAATTCAATAAGTCAGTTCAACGAGTGCCTATTCCACCAGGACCAACATAACCAGTGCCATAGCTAACGTAAAAACACTGGCAGAATTGCCACTGGTTGAAATTAGGGTGTTAAACCGGAGCAATTTTGTTTGAAAGCTTACATGAATATTAGAAGGAATACAAGATAATTAACATGAAATAGCCTTACACTATGCCTACCAGAGAGAGAGAGAGAGAGAGAGAGAGAGAGAGAGAGAGAGAGAGAGAGAGAGAGAGAGAGCACGAGAGAGAACAAGTCAAAATATTTAAAGAGAGGGATTGCAACAACGAAGCACAGTACATAGTTTACCTCTTGTCTATTTATCCCAGACAATTAAAGCTATCTCTACGTATCTCTCACCACCACCACCACAACCACCAGACCACCACCACCACCAGCCCAACCCCCTTCTTAAATGTGTTCATACTTATACTGTATTTTATCCGATATCAAACATTTAAACTTATTTGAGACATGACACAGACAAATTTATAACGGCATATTTTATAAGTAACCCCCACCCACCTTGCTTTCCGTGACTCCGATATGTACACACTTGCACACATAACAAAACACACACACACACACATGAATACAATCGAACACAAACGTACAAATGCAACCAACTCTTTTACACATACATACACACACACACACACACAAGGGAGGACCATCTGTTTTTCCCAAACCTGATTGTCTTTCCTAGTCTCAGAGAGAGAGAGAGAGAGAGAGAGAGAGAGAGAGAGAGAGAGAGAGAGAGAGAGAGAGAGAGAGAGAGAGAGTTTAATCCTACTAAGTGGATGTATAAAAAATAAGTAGGAACGCACTTACTCCCGATTCCGCCATCCGTTTTCTGCTTCCGTCGCGTAAACGAGGAGGGTTTATGACCGGTTTTTTCACTTTGTTATTGATTTATAATTTTTATCATACCTTTTGTCTGGGAAATTGTGCGTTCCTGATTTGGTTTGTTTGTTTTGCAAGTTTTACATATTAATTGTTGTTCTTGTCTTCATGTGGTTTGTTGTTGATGGTGGTGTTTTATGTTTGATTTTTTGTTTGTTTTATTACTTTATTACTTTCTTCTTGTTAATTTGTTTTGTTTTTCTTCGCCAATCCCTTAGTCTTCCCTTCTCTCGTTCAATTTATTTACTCACTTCCTACATCTCCCTCTTTCTCTGAAATGGGTGTGGCTGATAGGAGAGAGAGAGAGAGTGTGTGTGTGTGTATATGGGGTAATTTGGTGAAGGAAGGCATGAAGGATAATAGGAGAGAGGCGGGGGGGGGGGGGGGTCAGTGCTGTCATATCCATGTGGGCATATCTCTCTCTCTCTCTCTCTCTCTCTCTCTCTCTCTCAATATTAATCTACAGTATGTTGTGCTACTCGGTTACAGTGGTGATGGGCTGGTCTATCAGAGTGAGAACTGAGCGATCTCTGCCATACCCATAGCTTACTCTGACTGTTCCTTTTACTTATATATTTTCTAGATCTCAAGTGACGGCATCTCTTCCGTGGATTGACCTCCCAATCTACCAAGATTGGAAGCCAAAGCGTCACATTTTTCCTTTGCCCCTCAACTTTCTCTTCATAATTGCTGAGGGGCACAGGGCCCTTGGGTGGGGCTTTGGTTTCCCGGGCGTTTCCTCACCCTCCCCAGCTCCCCGCCATGGAGTGGTTTCGGTCACCCAGGCTTTATTGTGGTCGGCAGGGAGGGTTCTGTGGGGGCGCTCAGTTATGGCCTTGGCCTTGCTCGGGGCCTTGGGGCTGTTCGGCCAGGCAGCTTGGGGAACAGCAACAACAGCAACAACAACTCGGTTACTAAAAAAAAATATATATATATACTGTATATATACCGTATGTATATATATAATAACAAAACACTAAAATAAATGCAGTGCCATATAAAAGATCACAATCTGAAGACCAAAGCATAGTTTGTTCATATTATATAAGTACCGGTACTGTATTCAATATTATCAATACATCACATGTGTCTCTCTCAATACCGTACACCAAAGTTAGCTACCCCCAACACATATACACAGCACATACCCAGCACCACATACACATAAGGAGCAAAGTTAGCTACCCCCAAGACATATACACAGCACATACCCAGCACCACATACACATAAGGAGCAAAGTTAGCTACCCCCAACACATATACACAGCACATACCCAGCACCACATACACATAAGGAGCAAAGTTAGCTACCCCCAACACATATACACAGCACATACCCAGCACCACATACACATAAGGAGCAAAGTTAGCTACCCCCAAGACATATACACAGCACATACCCAGCACCACATACACATAAGGAGCAAAGTTAGCTACCCCCAACACATATACACAGCACATACCCAGCACCACATACACATAAGGAGCAAAGTTAGCTACCCCCAACACATATACACAGCACATACCCAGCACCACATACACATAAGGAGCAAAGTTAGCTACCCCCAAGACATATACACAGCACATACCCAGCACCACATACACATAAGGAGCAAAGTTAGCTACCCCCAAGACATATACACAGCACATACCCAGCACCACATACACATAAGGGGAGGTGTGGTGGAGTGGTCATGCCACTGGATTGGTAATCCAATGGACCCGGGTTCAAATCCCGATATGTCAATGGGAAGATATTATTGGGATTGAATTTGTGCTGTACCTAGTATCAGTGCATTACCACAAAGCCCACCGAAATGCCCAAAAAAATACCCTCATTGATCCCTGACTAAATAACACTGTATGAATATTCCCATATTCAAAATATGTTACAGGGGACAATGTCTAGTGAGTTCACTGCTCAATAGGTGGCATTCTGAGAGTGAGGGTCTGAGTCTGGAGGGTGAGACGGTGAAACACTTGAGCGAAGCAACCAGCCGCTTCAGAGCTGGAGCTGCTTCGAGCCATGACGGATGCTTCACATGTCTCACTCCCCAGACTGGAACAAGACCTCACGGGCTTCACCGTGTTGAGCGGTGGAATGTACAGGCTCTCAGCCTATGCCCGAGAGGGAGTAGTTGGGATATATATATATAAAAAAAAAAAAAAAAAAAAAAAAAAAAAAAAAAAAAAGGAGCAAAGTTAGCTACCCCAAAGACATATACACAGCACATACCCAGCACCACATACACATAAGGAGCAAAGTTGGTTACCCCCAAGACATATACACAGCACATACCCAGCACCACATACACATAAGGAGCAAAGTTAGCTACCCCCAAGACATATACACAGCACATACCCAGCACCACATACACATAAGGAGCAAAGTTAGCTACCCCCAACACATATACACAGCACATACCCAGCACCACATACACATAAGGAGCAAAGTTAGCTACCCCAAAGACATATACACAGCACATACCCAGCACCACATACACATAAGGAGCAAAGTTGGTTACCCCCAAGACATATACACAGCACATACCCAGCACCACATACACATAAGGAGCAAAGTTAGCTACCCCCAACACATATACACAGCACATACCCAGCACCACATACACATAAGGAGCAAAGTTAGCTACCCCCAACATATATACACAGCACATACCCAGCACCACATACACATAAGGAGCAAAGTTAGCTACCCCCAACACATATACACAGCACATACCCAGCACCACATACACATAAGGAGCAAAGTTAGCTACCCCCAACACATATACACAGCACATACCCAGCACCACATACACATAAGGAGCAAAGTTAGCTACCCCCAACACATATACACAGCACATACCCAGCACCACACCTAAACAAACAAGTAGGACTAGGTCAAGGAAAGTTACATGGATTGCTTACACAAACCACCAAGATCAATTGTACAGCTGAGTGCAAAAAGGGCCAATGCTAAGAAATGCCAATGAAGATTTTGGTTGATTAAAATCATGTCTAAAAAAATGTACAATACCGTGAAATGCCCTAGCTTCGGACGGGGGCTATACTTCGGACACTTCTGGATAAAAGTATATAAGGTACAGTTATGGTAAAATGACTCGGCATTATGGAAGAACACCGCAGATAATACTTGTTTTTCCATAACATCATGTATTTATCCCATAACTGTGGTTCATTGTATAGTTTTTCTATACTGTAGTGTCTGAAGTCATCTCCCCGTCCGAAGTTACGTCATGTTACCGGTACAGTACTTTTTGAGTGGAAAACAGGCCAATATACTTTTCCCATAATAGCCTTGAATGTAACTGGAAAAGGAAATAAGCCCTTCTACCAATTTATGACTTGCAAGTTTTGTTCTATACGGAAGTTGTACGGTAGCTGTAGACATCGATATTTAGCAGAATTACCAGCTAAAATATGGTTGTACGGTAGTACATTTATAAATACATAAAACCCAATTCAACATACAGTACTGTACTTTTTATCCATCAAAAACCTACATCATTATTGCATTTCGGTGTTTAATAGTGATGTTTATGGCTCTAACTTCCTTATAGCCAGAAACTCGCAAGTGGTCAACTCAATTATTACTCAACTCAACTAGGCCTATACTGTATATTGAAAAGCAAGCTCTATCCAAAAATCAAACCGAATAATTATAATTGCATAAAGAAAATACATAGGGGTCCACAAATTCTTATGAGTGGGCTAGAGACTATGGCATCCAACATTCCGAGTGTACAATGAAATCGAAATGTTACAGCTCAGCCAGGAATAAAAACAGAATGTCAGGGTTGACTACTGTACTAAGCTACCCCTACACCATGAAATCATAAAACCTGAGAAAGTAGAAACCTTTGTGAATATATACTATACGGTCTATACGGTACGGTATATACAGTACAGTATGTGTATCTATAAGGACGTGTGTGCATGTAGCCTACAGTATAAAGTATACACAGTATGAACCGAAAAGCTATTGAAGGGGAGATGGGTAGTTTTTCTGGTCCTCTTTCTTCCTCATGTTTAGCCCCATTGGTTTTTCAGATTTTCTGATGTTCGGCCCATTAGTTTGGCGATTTTAAGACCTTTCACTCCATTTCTTTGCCAATACAGTATTAAGACCTTGTGCTATTTAGGTGTAAAAAAAAATGTAATTTTGGAAGAACCGGTCTTCGCCCGGAACATTTTTCTACCGAAAAATTTATGAATTAATCTAAAAGGGGGATTTAATGGATGTTTTTTTAAAGCTTGACTGATGTCTAGGGAGGAAAATAGAAAAATAATAAATAAATGAAAATATCGACCAAAAAGTGAAATTTTCCCCACTTAAGCTATGTGTGTAACATAATCAACATCCTCTCAAACTTTTGGGTGAGAGCAAGACAAGCTATCATCCCCTCACTGTGTTATCATCCCTGCTCTTTTACCCAATATCCTGTTTGTCAGCTGTAGGCTATACTATGTGTCTTATCTGTCTTATCACCGGCACTACTCACACGTGGTTAAGTACGGCTCTAAAGTCTGTTAATACTGTATGTGCGATTAATTTGCTTGGGAAACAGATTAACTTGCTCATGTAGTGATGTACACCCTATGTGGTAGATTGTGTTCTTATATTTCAAATTGTATTTTATTAAGCTTTATTTCCACATAGCTATTTTGATTAGTTCCTTTGCGTTTATCTTGTGTCCTCCCAGTTTTGGTTTGTTTATTTTGCAAGTTTACATTATATTATTATGTTCTCTCCAACAACCAACTTTACTCCTAAACTCGATTAATGAAATTAACAAACACATGTGGCAGTCCGGGGATTCGAACCTAGGATGCTCACACCGAAAATCAACACACTTATGCATTGCACCACGAAGACAGTTAAAGAAAGGTGGACAAGCCTACGATTTATTATGCAGTTTCGAATCCTGCATATCAATCTAAGCATGTACGCACTTTCCAACTGCGCTATCATAGGCTATGCATAGGTGAAACCTATTCTTTTGGTCATTAAATGTATGTACAGTACTGGGTATGTACAGTATGCACAGTTCCGGTACTCAACTATTATAATACAAAAATTGCAGTAAAATATGTTGTTTAATTATATAAACTTGATACTCATAATTATAATGCAGAGAGCTTCATAGTTTTTCATTAAGTATTGAGAAATCAGATGCTCAAGGGATTCATAAATACGGTATAACTTCAGTTGAAAATAATAGCAGCTACTGTAGCCTAAGTACGGTACTTGCTTAGTCTTCTTTGGATATTAGATACAGTATGAAATAAAATGATTGATACAAAACATGGCACCGCAACACCAAGGTCATACGGCGCTAGACAAGTTAACCCCTTCTAAACTGGCGACATCTTTTTAATTTTATTCTAACTATATCTAGACGATTTTGTACAGCTTATTAAGGATTTGTGGTAGTAAAATTGGTTGTTGTTGTTCCCCAAGCTGCCTGGCCGAACAGCCCCAAGGCCCCGAGTAAGGCAAAGGCCATAAACGAGCGCCCCCACAGAACCCTCCTGCCGACCACAATAAAGCCTGGGTGACCGAAGCCACTCCATGGCGGGGAGCTGAGAGGGTGCGTAAACGCCCGGGAAACCAAAGCCCCACCCAGGGCCCTGTGCCCCTCAGCAATTATGAAGAGAAAGTTGAGGGGCAAAGGAAAAATCTGACGCTTTAGCTTCCAATCTTGGTAGATTGGGAGGTCAATCCACGGAAGAGACGCCGTCACTTGAGATCTAGAAAATATATAAGTAAAAGGAACAGTCAGAGTAAGCTATGGGTATGGCAGAGATCGCTCAGGTCTCACTCTGATAGACCAGCCCATCACCAAAGTAAAATTGGTTAAGTGAGATGCTGTAGTTAGAAGGCTGTTGATTGCTGGAGACCCTTAAGCTGAATAAAATTGTCTAATATTAGCCAGAATATAGTAAAAAAGACGTCGCCGGTACAGAAGGGGTTGAAGGATACCATATGTGGGAAAAACTCAAAACTTCAGGAGAATCAGGACGTATACCAGACATCAATGTAAAGGAAATGCAATCATAAAAAGTAAAAGAGACCAGCTTCCTTCAAAATACAAACACATCGTCACCAGGGATAATGGTAAAGTACGAAACACCTGTCCCACATCTATTATTACGGACATATGACTCAAAGAGCTGACTGCATAAATTGGAGTTGATTGTAGGTGATCTGAACAAAGCCCTTCTCAGTAAGTAATATACTGTATATAGCTTAGCTAGTGGCTACTGCACAAAGATTACAATTAAAACCCACTGATCAGTAAATTATCGTAGACTACCAATACCTGTACTGTTCTCTATCAGTCAGAGACATTCTTATCAGTAAATATGGTACTATCAGCAAACACACACAAGGGAGCTAGAGTTCAACTTCTAGGTTAGCTGTATGATAATGTAAAGATCTTTGATGAACTCAGTAAGATCAGGAGGTTGTTTGTCATAATTTGATAATACAGGTACAGTACCGGTACACTGTTATGCTACAATATACCGGTACCTTACAACCATATACTGTACACTGTATCGGTAACCGGGTATCTCACAAATGAAAATTAATGCTGAAATAAACTGAAAAATATAAAAATACCGGTAGCCTATATTAGAAAAAGAATAAAGAAAAAATGGTCAATGTTACAGTGGTTACACTGCCTCTATTTTCTACCATTATTGATATATTTTTATTTTTTGTGTTAAATTCAGGTGTTTTATCTACCAAGGAAATTCAGAAATGAGTGTTTACCTTTAAAGCGACGATCTAAAGATACAGTTAATACTGTACTTCTATATGATAATGCGAGTCAGACACTCGAGGGGGTAAACAAAATCACCCCCCCCCCCTCCTCACCTTTTCCAAATTTCCGATGATAATACAGTACAGTATTGTCATTAACCTAACTTGCACCCGCTGCTTAAAAATCATGTCAAATTACCGTACTGTACTAAAATAAATAACGGTACCGTACTGCGTGAGCCGGGGAGAGTGAAATACTCGCCCAACATTGAGCATCGTAAAGAAATGGGTCGGCAGAAAACGGGTAAACTATTTCGTGAGAACGGCAATGATCACACATTAATATACAGTATAGACGAAAAAATAGAAATGTTGCACACATTAATATATAGACGAAAAAATAGAAATGTTGTATAACCTAGTGGGTAAACACTGATTTCCGACGGTTGAACGGTTCTCAGTACTGTATATAAAACACCTAAATATCAATGAAAATCAATAAAAGAAAACAAATAAAGTAGACGTGCCGTTTTGCCCAAAATCAAAACGACATACCCAACTCTGCGATGGGTTACCATCATCACTACTAATACCATCATCAATCACAATCAACATAATCACTACTACTGCCATCATCACTACAACTGCCATCATCACTACAACTGCCACAATCATCACGAGTAGTCATCATCACCATTACTATGATCATCATCACTACTACACTTTAACTACTGGGAGAGACTTAAGGAGCTGCAGCTGTACTCACTTCAAAGACGTAGGGAGAGATACATCATCATCTACGTCTGGAAGATTTTGGAAAAAAAGGTACCAAATCCAAACATCCAAGAGACTCAGCACCAAAGGCGAGGGAGGCTGTGCTATGTGAGGACTACGCCGGGATCAACACAAAAAATCAAATCCCTGATCCATCACAGCTTTACATACAATGGAACCAGACTGTTCAACTGTATACCAGCCCCTCTCAGGAACATGACCGGGGTGTCTCCAGACACCTTCAAGAAACACTTGGACATGTGGCTGGCCAAAATACCGGACCGGCCACCAACACCAGGATACCCCAGCACCAACTCCAACCGACTTCTGGAATGGAGAGTGGAAGAAAGGGAGCTGCCTGGTCGCAGTGGAGCCCCAGCTCAACTGTGTCACTAACGGACGGAATACAACTAAGTGTAACTAAGTGTAAGTGTACAATTACAATTATCACTACTACTCTCACCATAATCACTGTCCATTGTCACTAGCATCTTAATCACTACTATCATCATTGTATTGATACTACAACTATCAACCATCATTACTAATATCATCACCACCATCTTACAATCATCATTACTACTGTTAACATCATCACTACTACTATAACCATCATCATTACTACTGTCACAAATATTACCATAATTTATTCTACTGTCACCATAATAACTACTACTGCCATCATCACCATTACTATGAACTTCATCACCACAACTATCATCATCACTACAAATTTCACCATCCTCACTACTACTCACCATCATCACTAATACTCACACCATCGTCACTAACATCATCACTACTGTCATTATTATCTCTACAACTATCATCATTACTTGTCACCATCATCATTACTTGTCACCATCATCACTACTATTATGACCATCATTACTACTACTGTCACCATCATATCTACTACTGTCATCATCATCAATACAACTACAACCATCATCACTACAATTATCACCATTATCACTACTATCACCATAAATCCAAATATTACTACCATCACTTCTAATGCCAACTAAACTAACTTAACCTAGCAAATACGTAGCGAGATGTTTTCGCTCCCAGAACGCCATCATTGCTGGGGGGGGGGGGTTCCCGGAAGTGGGGGGGGGGAACCATATTTTCGACCTAAAATCATAACTATTGCATAAATTCAAAAAATCTTTTTTGACTGACTTTTGCATTCACGCAACAAATGTTCGTGTGAAATTTGGTGAAAATCCGTCCAACGGTCTAGGAGGAGTTCCGAGACAGACGGACGCCGACGACGACGACAGATTTTTTTTTTCGTGTGGTACCCACTATACGGGGGGGCGATACCAAACTCTGCTTACGCAGAGTTGATAATAGCAATAGGTAAAAGCAGAGTAGCCAGTAACATTGTCCGAAACTCCAAAAAAACAATATAGGTTATGTTAAGAGCTTGAAATGTTGCTTGTACTGTACTGTACAATATAAAGGGCACCAGTAATTACATTTTTTAAAGACAAACCTGCTAAATTAATTTAGCTTTTTGTATGTAATAAGTACAAAATCACCTGCCATTTCATCTGATTCTGTGGCCAGGTTAGGTCGTTAGGACCTCGATAATTCTCAAGAAGATACTCCATTAGTCCATTCGTGGCATTTTTACGGATAATCTTCTATCCACTTGTATAATTGTATAATTGTATAATTGTATGTATTATATGTATTATCAATACTGTACATACAAATGCTGTGGGAGAAAATGTTTAAAATTATTTTTTCAAAATATTTTTCAAATTTCTAGCTATAACCTAGAATAACCTAAAAACCCAACCTAACCTTTCTAATAAGGTAGGCTACTGGATAAATGTTTACCTATGGTCCCGTTAAAATATCGGGATGGATGTAGTTACCGGGTGTACTACTACCGACATACCGGTACAACATAAATCATCTATAAATACTTATAATAAAATAAATACTTATAAATCTATAAGCCTAATACTAGGTTAGGTTAGGTTAGGTTGTTTGGTTAGGGTAATGTATTTTTGTATCCAAAGGCATTCAAAATAGACGGGAACATGATGGTGAGCGTCCGCGTAGTATAAACAAGACGGGCGGTAGGCTACACCCGGTAACTACATTCTTGCCAAAATATCCTCAAGTAACCTATTAAAAACTGTTCAGGGGACTTGGTTAGAACTTGTAGGATGTTTAATTGAAGGTCGGAAATCAGTATTTACTGAAAAATAACAGTCTTAAAATGCGCTATGGGTCACCCAGGGTCCCTGCCCTCTCTTTCCCAGATAAACAATAACTAGTTCAGGCAAAATTGTTATGTTATGTTATGTTATGTTATATTATATTATATTAGGGTTAGGTTAGGTTAATCTAATCTAATACCATATTTGTACATTTTGGGCAGTGGGCGGGGCCGCGCATGTGCAGGGGGTATGGTATGTGGCGGCGTACAGACCCTCCCGTAAAGCATAGCGCATTTTAAGACTTTTATTTCTCAGTAAATACTGATTTCCGACCTTCAATTAAACATCCTACAAGTTCTAACCAGTCCCCTGACCAGTTCTAATAGGTTACTTGAGGATATTTTAACGGGAACATACCGGTAGGTAAATTTTTACCGGCTACTGGAAGTCTGGGAGATTAGGAGAACCTGTATCTGTAGGAAAGGTTAGGTGTTGATTTTTAGGTTACCAGGTGTTATAAACCTAAAAATTGAATAACATAGGCAATTTTTATAATCAAAATGTTAAAAAATGTCTGCAACATCATTTGTATGTATTTAATTGATATATAGGATATAGCGTAATACCTTAAGTCACACTGTCAGCTGTCAGTGTACAGTATTCTGAAAAATAATCAGAAATAACGCCGGGATTCGGAATGTCTTCTTGAAAATTACCCTGACCTCCCACGAAGATCTACAAAAACAATCAATAGCCTAGCCTATTATCGGATTTAAAATTGCACAATGCCCTTAGGCTAATTTTAGTCAGGCTAGGAGCCTAGGTTAGCTACAAGAGTACCCTACAGTATAGCCTAGCCTATTACCTACAAGCCCCGCACATCATCCTACCCAAGGGCCAAGGGAAGCCCTTTGCAGCTCTCCCAAATATCTGCGCCACACAAAAATCAACCCTCAGCTATCCATCAACCCCATAGTTAGTATTTTGAGAGGATAATAAACATTTAATCCGGGGATAAGGATGCACCAAATCGAAATATAAACACACCCAGGATTCGAGCCCCTACCTTAACCTTGATCTAATTCCGCCTCCCAAACCCCCACACTTCCATACTCACCCAAGGACGGAATGGGTGATACAATAAGACTCTTAGACAGGTAAAATCCAGGGAATAAGGGGTCCGAGAGCGCTAAAAACTGGACATTTTGGTAGACTGAGGCACTCGACTACTCCACCCCGACACTGACGACACCACTGTTGCCAGATCCAAGTGTCATCGCCACGCCCATTATTAGGGCTAATTTTTAAAGGCCCATTATTGAATCCTTTTCCATTTATCATGCTATCATTAGACGATTTTAGATCAGTTGAAGAGGGCCTTCCAGTATCCATATGGATAAAATTTATGTTGGTTTCTCTATTAATTCGGCAGGTGCTTCCTAAGCTGTATAAATCGTTTACTGAAAGCAATAATCAGGGGCCATAATACAACTAATAATGGTGCCATAATGGGAAAAGGCTAATAAAACGCTCCTTTCCCTATCCTAAGGCGATTATTATTTCATTAGTCGGTTTTATTCAATTAAAGAAAGACCTGTAAATGTAAGTAAAGGCTTACTCAATTAACTTCCGACTCCCATAGGTCCTTCCTAAGCTGCATAAAACCATATATAATCGTGTACTAATACAGATGAAGACATTATACATATACATATAGATACAGGAATTCTTCTTTTCGAATTCGAGACTGGCTCTCACAGAATTCTCAGAGAAAATTCTTGGAAGAGGCTTATTCAGCCTGTAACTCCAGCTCTAATTTACTTGAGTGTACGGTTTGCCAAATAAGTCGTGTCTCCGTTGTCGTTACGTTTTGCTCGCTGTGTGCTGTATTAATGTCTGTCAGATGTTGAATAGGGTGTGTGAAAATAGGTAGCCTACATATTTGTATATCTCACTCGAAATGATGAATTAATGTTTAGATAGTGCTGATACCAATTATTGATCGAAATATACTTGGTGCCGTGACATCACTTATTTGGCCGGCTGTTGTTGTTGTTGCTGTTCCCCAGGCTGTCTGGTCGAACAGCCCCAAGGTCTCGAGCAAGGCAAAGGCCATAAATGAGCGCCCCCACAAAACCTTCCCTGCTTACCACTAATAAAGCCCGGGTGACCGAAGCCACTTCAAGGCGGGGAGCTGTAAAAGTGTATAGTATATGAGGTGCATTTAGAATGTACTGTTGGAGTGACATTGGTTGTGTGTGACCAATGTAATCATGCAGATCAGGTGCTAGCATTCACATTGTAGCCTACTATTAATGTGATATTGGTCTACTGCACCTTACCTTCTGATGTCGCCATTGTAGAGAGGGGTTGGGAGGTCATGGAGACGAGTGTCAAATGCATTCATTCAACGAGGATTAAACTGGCGGCCTCCCAAATGAAAAGTATATATATATATATATATATATATATATATATTTCTATGCGAGTGAGGGAGACAAAAGGCACAACTGCCTGTAGCGAGTGCCTCCCCCATAGATGAAAGTGACAGGTCCAAAATCAAGGGACGCTACCCACCCAAAATATAAAGGCTAAATAAATAAGGGTAGGCTAAATAGAACTCCCCTTTCCATCTGTATTGGTTCTCATTAGAAAATTGTATTAAGCTTGGAAAGGAACTCTGGTAGTCAATGGTTTATTACAGATTGTTGTCCTTCTTAAGCTGAATAAAATCGTCTAATGATAACCTTACAGTGAAGAAAGACGCCAAAATCTTATTAAAAGGTACCCTATCAGTATAATCTTAGTCTATATAGTATGGTATCACCAGAACATATTACTTTTCTTTGAAATGATCTGAACAGTCTTAAGGATTTAATACCACGTTTTCAATACCAAAACTAATGTAATCGTGTAAAGGATTTAATGCCACAGTTTCATTACCATCACTCCTTTTATCATTTTAAATAAGAAACTTCATCAACTGAGTCATCAAGATGAGCACACAACAATTTCTCGCTATAACCTGGCGATAAATTGTCATGTGCCATCTTGACTGTTCAGTTGATGAAGTTTCTTATTTAAAACAATAAAAAGAGTGATGGTAATGAATGTTCTCGCTCGGTCAAGATGAATAGAGTATAATATATATTATTGTACCTTTGAATGTCATGCAAAGTATATCAACACATAGAAGTGGTGCTATGTGATAGTCTATTCAATGTGACGATCGAGCTTAGACATTGTGACCTCCTACAGCCTTTTTTATACAGTATAAGGTATAAAACTGGTATACGGGCTCTGTCTCGAGTCGGCCACCCCCAGAAAAAAGGAGTATGCACCTGAGTAGATAGATAGACAGATAGATAGGTAGATATAGATACGGGCTCAGGAAGGATATGATAGCGGCTCGCTGGTGTAGTGACTAGCGTCTTGGACTTCCACCCAGAAGGCCCAGGATCGTGCCCACGCTCGGCGCATTAAAGGTTTTTCACAAGCACTGAGTCGTTACCGTCCCTCATGAGCAAGGGGATGGGATAGTAGTACAGGACCCCAATGGAAATACGCCTAATCGGCCTTATTGGGTTATCCTTAGCTGGCGCATGCGCTAGCTTTAAGAACTATTATTATTATTATTATATACTGCATCTATATAAATGTAAACTCAGAAGAGACATGGTTCTATATTCCCATTAAAGATCCAATTCTACAGGGTCATAAGATTCACACAGTTCAGAAATATTCTACCTCGATAGGGCCATAATGCGATGTGTATGTGTGAGAGAGAGAGAGAGAGAGAGAGATATTTTATATATTCTCAGTTGAATACAGTATCACAAATAACAACAGAGCTGTTACTCTGAGCAACATATATATATGATTTCACCTTTTCACACCACTAAAACGGCTCAGTGTTCCATATAGCGTTATTTTATTACAATCAAGTTAACCAGGTCAGGTCAGGTGAAGGTATAAGCATTAGTCACGACCATTTAAATACCAGCCCGGCTCAGCTAGAAAATAATTATCTGGCAACACTTTTATCAGATATTTAAAGATTTCTTTTAGCTTATTGGGAAGGTCAGCAAAAAATAACATTGGTCAATAAAGATATTGTATAATTCAATGTTATACATAATTATAGTTCTTATAAATATCTAGAGAGTTCTCTATAATATTATAGGGAGTAAAAGGTTCATTAAAGAATGTACGTCGATTTTTTACAAAGCTAAAAGAATGATGATGAGACTGGCAGGAAAAACATAAACAAACTTGGCCCAGAATTTGAACGGGGACTTAAACAAATATTTACGTTATTTAAGAGCTTCATGCAGAACTATTTCCGGTGATTATATTACCAACTATTATTCGTAATTCGTCCAATATGGAAAGCTGTAGAATTTTAACAGCAATTGAAGAAAATCTGCTAAATCAGAGATTATAATGAGCTAGGCTAAGTAGGTGTGTAGCCTAATTATTGATATGCTAGCCTAGGTAGGCTATTAGCTCTGGGATAAATAATCTACTCGGTTATTATATAGTTTTATTGCCATTAAGCTGAAGGGTAAGCAGGGAAAAGGGAGTCATCATCCTTTGAAAGATGGCCTTGGTAGGTTATAGCCTAGGCTAACTGGTAAAAATGTACAAGTCGGTCTTCTCTTTTCGCCAAGCGGGGATACTCGTGGACGTAAATAATCACATACGTGACTCGCCGGCCTCCTCCGTCAACAATATTGTCATTACCCTAACCTGACAATCTGACCTAAACTGGGGGCTACCACCCCCAGACCTCTGCTGCTCTTAAAAATTATGCAGAATACGTCAAATCACTACAAATTACCGCAATTATAGGGAAAAGGCTCTTAGGCTCGCACCCTTATTTTCAATGTTTATTCCTCCAGATTTTGAGAAATGAGTGTTTTCATGGTTTTAGTTACCATATTATAGTTAGGCCTATAATTCTAATGTGGGATAAAAGAAGGGTTAAAGGGGGGCAAAGCTCCCCTCTGTCAGACATACCCAAGGATGAACTTCGCTGTGGTGTTGTGGACCATATCTGACTGACTATTGTAAATTTCAGACCCACCCAAGGATGAACTTCGCTGAGGTGTTACGAACCAGCGTGGGTCAGCTACAGTGGTCCCCTGATGGCCGGTACTGTGCTGTCCCCATCACTGCCAGGCTGGAGATCAGAGAAGCTGGTTCACTACAGGTCCTCGTCACATTCAATTGCTGCGATGCTATTCAGGTGGGTACCGGTACTAAGAATTCTTGATACCGTCCATACAGGACTGTATATATGTACAAGTTGAAAGACTATATTCTTTACTTACAAAGTTCATTCTAACAGCCCCCGTTATCAGTGCGACTCCCGCCATGTTTATTGACCTGCTTTTCTTCACCCATTGATAACTTTCAGACCACCATTAATCACCTTCACCACTTTATCATACTTATAGATACAGTACAGGATTTATCTTATTTCTGGAATTGTAAATCACATTTAAATGCCACTGTTTAGCCTAATATGTATTATTGTGTTAAAGTTTTATGGAGGACTGTATGATCAATTGATCTCCCAGCGTCAGCCACCCTCCATCCATCAGGACCTGTAGGGATTAGTTCCAACAGGCCTAACAGATGAAGATGCAGTTGATGTAGGTAGATGAATGTCTTTCAGAAAACATCTATCTTATGCCAGACACCCTAATCCCCGAGGGGGTGGCCATGAATAATTTTCCCCATGCACCTCTGTTCTCCTTGTAGACTGACAGTGCCGTTAAAAAGAAGAACCCAATATCTGTTTGCTAAATACAGTGATTGAGATGATATCTGGTGGTTTAAAAGTGCCTCATTATCCTCATACATCCTCACTTCATGGCCATGTGTCTAATTCTACTCATGTAGTTCAGTTTTGTACACAATTTCAAGTAATACATGCTATTGATAATGGTGATACTGTACAGTACTTATATTAACTATTTCCAATCCCTCAGGTGATTGAATGGGCCCCTGACTCGTGCTACATCCTAACGGCCAATTACAAGAGAGGTGTGGCAGAGGTGTGGGCTTTAGACGACCCTGACTGGTGTTGTAAGATAGATGAAGGCTCTGCGGGACTGGTGAAGGTCTGCTGGGCCCCCGACAGCAGACATGTTCTCACTACAGCAGAATTCTATGTAAGAGAGAGAGAGAGAGAGAGAGCGAGAGCGAGAGCGAGAGCGAGAAGTAGAGTAGAGTAGAGTAGAGTAGAGTAGAGTAGAGTAGAGTAGAGTAGAGTAGAGTAGAGTAGAGTAGAGTAGAGTAGAGTAGAGTAGAGTAGAGTAGAGTAGAGTAGAGTAGAGTAGAGTAGAGTAGAGTAGAGTAGAGTAGAGTAGAGTAGAGTAGAGTAGAGTAGAGTAGAGTAGAGTAGACATGTTCTCACCACCAAAGAAGTCTATGTACAGTCTATGACAGAACTTGTTGTCATGGCCTGAGGCAATGTGTTAGTTCACTTATCTTTTAATAGATGGCCCTTTAATCGCTTCTAATAAAAAGGGGCGGGGTTAATATAGAGGTTGGAAGGAGGAGGAGTCAAACGTGTGTGTGTGTGTTCTAGAACAGCACGCAGAATAAGTTTATTTTAACATGACACACAGGCTATATTATTAAATTAGCCCATGCCGGATCACAAATAAGTAACACACAGATGTTGCGTTATTTATGGAATTTAATATACAGACAATCAAGTTTCTATCCTTCGAACTTCCCATTTCCTCCTCCTCCCCTTCTCTCTGCTGCCTTCCCCTATCTCCCCCCTTCTCTCTTTTTCCCTCCTCCTTCTCTCTCCTATCCGAATATATTATTTTCCTCATCATCGTGTTCAAAGCTGTCCATAATAATTACTTTGGTGTTTTTATAATACTGTTCTGTTTACCTTTACTGATTCTCAATTATTAACTCGTATTCTATTCTTTACATTATACAATGCGTTATAGAAAATAAATAGATATGCTCCGTTGCAAAACACTCAAAGTTGCCAACCTTGGCGTCCTGGTTAGTGTGAACAATCGTATAAATATATAAGTAATTGAAACGGGATGTTACAATCCACGCATCAAGACAAGTTGGATCACATTGTAATCTAGCTTGGACCAAATTATAACCAAATATATAATTCATAAAGACAAGATAATATCGGCTCAGTTAAAGAAAACACTTTAGATGAGCCGAAACCTGTTTCTTTGTAATAAAAACAAATTTTGATATTAGAGTAAAAAACAAAATCTTCCATACCACTATTCACAGCACTGTGGTTGACCAATTAATTATCTACCTTAACATGTAATATGACACGCTATGATTATTGCATTATACTTTTCTCAGTGGATTCTTAATTACTAGCTTAATTACTGTGGCTTCCCATTATCAGTAAACAGTTCGGCGCTACCCATTGTAATGATTTACTATAAAGTAAGTCATCGAATTGAACAATTAACGATTATACAAACAAACGATGGTTATGTTGTTTTAAAGTTGATATAAATTGTTTAGGCTTTTATATTTTAATTCGAATTATTTAAATTATCCTCCAAACATAATTAAAAGTATACTATAGCTCTGTGTATGTTACCTTGAATTTAATTTAATATGTATTATTTCACCATAATGATGTTACGGTGAACATTGGAAACACATACACATTATATAATATATATAAAGGGTTCTTTTACAATTCATATTTATTCAATCTATATGATCTCCATCAAGAAGCTGCATCAACTACCTCCTGTATTCTCATTGGAGGTGATTTAAACATTTTTCAACTTATACTAGGACAGCGACGGACCAGACCCCCCCCGATCCCACTCCTCCCGCCCTTTCCAATCCTAACCTGGACCACATTCCACTCCATGACATGATGGCCCACAAAACCTCTATTGGGTTCATGTCACACACCCTTGTGGACCAGCTAAACCCCGAATGGGGTCAGGTCAGGTGAAGGCATTGAAGGATAAGCCTTTACAACGGCACCTCGTAGCTACTTTCTACTTTTCCTATTTTCTGAAGAGTGTAGAGAGGGGAGAAGGGGTGTTGGAGAGAGACGAAGTTGTTGTAGTGGCTTAGTTATGTGTTTTATTAGTCTGTATACATCGTAAGGCTCAGGATGGCCATGGCACGCACTGAAGACAGCAGCATTTCCTCAATAATGCTAATACCTTTTCTAATTTGCCTGGACCAGTGTGTGTGTGTGTGTGTGAGTGTTATGTTATCATGCGTGATATTATTTGTGCCCATTACGTTGTATGTGATCATGTGTGTGATGTGCGTTTTATGTTATCGGGTGTGAGTGTGTGTGTGTTTTGTATCCTGTGTTAGTGTTGGTGTGGGTGGGTTGGTGCTTGCATGTGATGGACAGAGGAGAGAGGTTGAAGCGCCGTCTCCCCAAACATTATAATTTGTGGAGGTCATAATTATATGTATTATTCAACTTATTCCTTAAGCCAACAAAAAATAACTTTAATCCTAAGTGTTATTGTTACACTTAATATATATACAAACAAATATAGACGTGTTCTTCGGGAATCGTAGCTTAAGTAGGAATAGGATAACTAGCGAGGCAGCGAGCAATAGGTGTTGTTCGCTGCCTCGCTAGTTATCCTATTCCTAATCAATATATGTTTGTTATTCTAGTCATCCCTAACATTTATGTATATGTAAATTCAAAACAATCGCATAGTATTAATCTGCGTATTATAGAGGGTATCATTTACGTCCGAGAGAGAGAGCGAGAGAGAGAGGTGGGAGGGAAGGGAGAGAAAGTGGGTGAAGAAGGAGAGTTGGGGTGAAAGGGAGAGGGGGAGGAGGGGGAATGGGAAGTGCAAAGGATATACACTTGATTGTCTGTATATTAAATTCCATAAATAATGCAACACCTGATCTGTGTTACTTATTAGTGATCCAGCATGAGCTAATCTCATAATATAGCCTGTGTGTTATGTTAAAATAAACTTATTCTGCATGCTGTTCTCGAACACACACACGTTTGACTCCTCCTCCTTCCAACCTCTATATTAACCCCGCCCCCTTTTATTAGAAGCGATTAAAGGGCCATCTATTAAAAGATAAGTGAACTAATACATTGCCTCAGGCCAAGACAGCAGTTCTGTCGTAGACTGTACAATACAGTACTGTATGTATAGATAGGATGATAAAGATACTCTCAAATAAGGGTGTGGTTACTAATCAACAAGACAATACTGGTATACCTGATCAAATAGTGCATCTTGAACCTTTCTTAAATATACTATATACTGTGAACATTAAACTGTAATGGTAATATATTTTTCTTTTGTGTCACTACTTAGTACCGGTACCTTTTTTTCCAGTTGCAAATAACGGTGTGGTCGCTAATCAACAAGACTGTATCATACATCAAACACCCTAAGAACATCCCCACCTGCCTTCAGTTCAGCCCCGATCACGAGTATCTAGCCGTGGCAGAACGCAGGGAGTGTAAGGACTATATCTCGCTGTTGGAGACTAGTTCATGGCAACTGGTTAAGGTGAGGAGTTTGCTTGTGTAGTGTGTCTAATATCATCAACATTTTTGAAGCCACTTCTGTATGCCTAAGACTAAGACATTGTATACCTGTTAGCTGCTTTCCATGCTGCACGTTCCCTTGCAAGTTCCATCTTTGAATAATTGTATTTTTGTAAAGCAATTAAACTAATTTACTCACATGTAGTAGATGATAGTCTTTAATGTATGAAATTAAACTGGGGTGCTGGCTGATGGATGATAGAAGTACATGTAAGTGAATCATTCATGGCCATCTCCTCAGGGTTATTTATGTTGCAATTATTGTTATCGTTTTGTTTACCGAGTTTGGCAGACATTTCAGTTAAGTTGTCAATGTGTCTGGCAATATATAGATAGAATTAAGCTGATAATCATATACGTTTAATCTCCATAATTCACACCTATCATTACCTTCAGCACTTTGAGGTGGCCACTAAGGACCTCTCCGGGCTGCAGTGGTCAAGTGATGGCTCGGTCCTGGCAGCCTGGGAGTCACCCCTGGAGTACAAGATGCTTATATATTCCCTGAGTGGGCAGTGTCTGGCAACCTACTCCGCCTATCAGTGGAGCCTGGGTATAAAAGCAGCCTCCTGGTCCCCCTCGGGTCAGTTCCTGGCTATTGGCAGCTATGACAACAAGGTGGGTGTATTGGTACTCATCACTTATTCAAGCTTTGTTTAATTATACTGTATTGAGAATATTTTATTCTTATACAATATCAAGAGAAAAATATACTGTATACGGTAGTAAAAATGTGAAAGTGGGACTAAACTTTTGAGTGTGATTGTATAGATATAATTTATGGAACTAAGACATAAATCAATCTTTCGGACCCCGGGTTTCTGTACCAGGTATATCTCTAACCTCATTAACATATGATCCAAAAGATGAGGTAGGTGCCTGGACAAAGGTAGTCAGTCTGGACATTACATTTATCTTCTGACAAAGTTGAAAGAGGTGATTTTTATAAGTTCTTTTGTCTCTATAGTGTGCAGTTTCTGTTTTGGTTTGTTTGTTTTGCAAGTATTACATTTTAATAAACTGTGTTGGTGGTGTAATGGTTTAGATGCTTATGTTCTGGGTGTGGTGTCCCGAGTTCGAATCCCGGGAGGACCATATGCTTTCATTAGTTTATTAAAGTGTATTTGGGTTTGTAGTTGATGATTAATGTTAAGAATGGGGTGTTACTTAATACTAATGTCTTTCATTCCACAGGTGCGTCTAATGACCCACATCAACTGGCGGATCATGACAGAGTTCCCCCACACCTCCACCATTACCTCCACCTCCACCACAGTGTACCGGGAGAAAGAGAAACCGCTGACTGGATACCCCGCTACTCTGGCATCGGTACAAGGCCTGCCTCTGGTGGTGGAAACTGCTTGTAAGTACGGGTTTGAAAGAGAGAGGGTGTATTTGACCGCTTGCAAGTTTTGTTTTATAAGGAAGTTGGAGCTGTAAATGTTGATATTTAGCAGTACTGTACTGTATTACCAAATAGAATACAGTTGTAGTTCATTTATAAATACAGAGAGAGAGAGAGAGAGAATGTGCATAGATACAGGCATAAACAGGACAAAGAGATAGAGAAGAGTTACTGTATATAGGCAGACAGATCGGATAATGTAAAATGGACTAACTTCGGACAATAGGGGTACTGTATACTGTACTTTGGACATGTCTGGATAATATTGAATAAGTTACATACAGTATATGGGAAAATGGCTCTGTATTATGGAAGAACACTGCATATATATTTGTTTTTGTTTTTTCCTTGATATCAATTGATTTTCCCATAACTGCGGTTCATTATATTTATTCAGAATGTCCGAAAATACCTCCTTGTCCAAAGTTACCCCCATTTTACCAGTACAGTACACAGATATATATATAGAGAGAAACCGGTGACCGCTTACCCTGGTGTCGGTACAGGGACTGCGATTAATGGTGGAGACTAAAGTATTTGGTTGAGAAATAAATATTGTATAATACAGTGCATCTGGTTTTCCAGGATATATTATACTCATTTGTAATCTAAAGTCAAAATTGCATTTAATCTGAGTTGACTTGTGTAAATATGTACTGTAAATGTCTACATACATACAGGTACTTATATAACTCAAGAATAGAGTGAGAGAGGCAGATAGTATTACACTGTACTTATTGATCTTTTAGTCTATATAGGATCATTAATATTTACCGGTATGATATGAAAAATTTCATATTTCCTCTTACCAACAGATGAAGAAGAGAACCGTCGGCCACTGCAACTAGCCACAGTATCCGTGCCGGGTAAGCAGACCACCTCTCGCTCTGGTCCCGGGACTTTACAGTTTTCTAGAGATGGTCGGTGGCTGGTCACCCGGAGAGACGACATGCCCGCCACAGTCTGGATCTGGAGTATACCCAAGTTGGCCCTTGTAGCGGTCCTCGTCCATGCTAATCCTATCAAAGGTGAGAACACGGATACTTCATTCATTATTAATCTCTTCAGTATAACAACACAATTTCTAAATTTTATTCTGGCTAACCTTAAATTATTTTCTGAGGTTAAAAAAGGACCAATACACTATTACTTGGATGGTTCATTAAGATTTTATTTGCCCTTTTGAGTCCTAGAGATAGACTACAAACCAAAGAATCTATTGGTGAACTTGAATAGTGAGGTTGCAAAGGACTGTGCAGCAAAAAATGAAGCCATTAATATTTCTCTATTGTTAGATGCCTTGATTCTCTAGTCTAAGTGATGGCCACAAATTAATTGCATCCATGCTCCATTTGTCAGCTGGTATCCCTCATCCCACCTAACATCACTTTTACTCATATAGCTCTGAACTCTGTCCTTCCATCTCATTAATGAAGATACGGTACTGTAGATGATAAGGATAATGATGTTAATATCTGTATGTCCATGTTACAGACATGCGGTGGGACCCCAGACAGTCACGGCTGGCCATGTGTACAGGTAACAGTCATGTGTACTTCTGGTCTCCCTTTGGTTGTCTCACCGTGGCCGTTCCGGGCGCCCCACTGCTACAGATAAATTCTCTAAGGTTAGTTGACTTTTATTTTCAGTCAGCCATTACTATATTTTGTGTTTCCTCTTGGGACATAGCGATTTTGCTTAGTTCTTTTGCATTTATCTTGTGTCGTCCCAGTTTTGGTTTGTTTATTTTGCAAGTTTTACAATATAATTATAATAAAATGGAATAAAAACATATCCACAAAATATATGTCTCTAGTCTAGGGTAAAAGAAACGTTATATTTTAGCTTTACATTTTCTCAGATTGAACGGATAAAGCGAATTGTTGTCCATAAAATAGGCCTATCCTCACATGGTGTTTCTCCTACCATTGTCATTTGTACCATGATGACAGCTTTTTACCTTTGATTATGGCTTAAATTAGACAATTTTATGCAGCTCAAGAAGGATCTGTGTTATTCAAAAGGTTTATTGAGATCGTACTTACCCTTTTGAGTCCTAAAGGTAGATTATAAGCTAAAGAAAATTGTCTAATAGTAACCAGGATGTAATGAAAAGTACGTCATCGTGCTGAAGGGATTAACAACTGCAGGTTACTTTAATCAGACATGTACATTTTGCCCTTGCCACAGTTTTTCCTCAATATACTTATCCACTTTCTCTTCAAAACCATTGATGGTTTTCCACTACCAGGTGTGTCTCACTCGACTTCCATGTATCATGCTTGGCATTCTGTCCTATTCCATTTGCTGCACATTGCCATACCACTCCAAAATGTTTATCTTCATCCCCTGCTAACATGTTTCTTGCCTGGTTAACTTATTAGAGAGCGTATTGCTTAGGAAATAATCCAAGTGAGGATTACATTTATGACTGGAATTGTTTAAAACAGGCAGAATTGATGGTCTATTTTAATAAACAATGAGAGATAGAGAGAGTGAGAGTGAGTGAGTTTCCTTATTTTCTGCGTGACACTAAGCTAACCATATTTTACCCCCTCCCCCCCAGATGGCACCCCTGCGGCAGTTCCCTGGCTCTGGTGGGGAAGGATCAGTTCTCCGTCTGCTTCCTGGAGAACTCCCGAGACCCTATGAAGTTTACTCAGGAGGAGGAGACTTAACATTTATCATCAGAATCATACAGTATCATTAACACAGTACTACCACACACAATCTACACACCTTCAGAGCTCTGTGGGAAAGCCCGACCGTGGCCATGGCCTTCCTTAGGGACTCGGGGCTGTTCGGCCAGGCAGCTTAGGGAACAACAACAACAACAACACAGTACCACCAGTAACAGCAATACTCTATTATCATCCTCATCATCATCATTAGTATACTGGGGAAACTATCAATATCAACACCAGCTTCATTATCTATTTTCACCATAATCAAAGGGGTATGAACTTTATATATATATATATACAGTACATACATACATACATAACAAGTTTAAAGACCGCTTCATCCACAGAGAGGATGGTTTCAGTCTCTTTACTGTAGTACAGTACAATAAAGTCCTGCCACAACACAGCTCCATCATGTTATCACAGTGGCCGATTTTGGTATAGCGCTAACAGTGTCTCAGCAAGACTCAACAAAGTCCCCCTGAGCATTTTGCACTTGGCAAATCCGTACCACACCAGCCTTTACCATTCTACAATTAGTCAGTAACAAGATATTACCATAACTGGTACATATAATTAGCTTAACCAGACCACCGAGTTCCCCAAAACAACACGCGTAGGGCTGGCCATCAGTATGAACTGTCTCCATGAAGACTGCTGTCTGAAAATGTCCACCCTATATCATATTTATTTACTCTTGGTTGCATCATCAACATCTGCACCAGCATCTATTTTCACTATTATCATTGTCATCACTCTAAATAGAACAGAAAATTTAAATTCTCATTATTGAATATCAACACCAGCATCATCTATTATCATCATTATCATTTTGGAAAGTTAACAATGATTAAAATATTATTACCATCAGAAGTATGATCTATGTTTATCAGAATTGTTGTGTTCACCTAAATCATTGTCACATAATTGTCATTAATAAAAGTATTGTAATGATGAACAATAACAAAATAGCATTAACCCTTAACCTTATTTATAAATTTATTTTGTGTGTGATCCTTTGCAATAAAGTTGTACCTGAATGTTATGTATTATTTATCATGCCTATCAAGAGAGAGGACAAAACTGTGATTATATAGGTGAAGGTTTAATGTGAAGAAAATACAAGGAAATACATTTTGAGAGTGTGAGTTACTGTACAGTCGCGGTAATAAGTCATGTACCAGCTGTCATTACGTTTGGCTTGCTCTGTGCTGTATTAATGTCTGTCAGATGTTGAATAAGGTGGGTAAGTGTAGAAACATGGTTGTTTATCTCACTCAAAATTTAAAAATCCAGTTTAGATATTGCTGATACCAATCATAGAACAAAATATGTTTGGTGCCGAGACATCACTTACTAGCGCGACTGTACAAGGAATAATTAATAATTTCAAAGACAATGCAATACTGTATATCAAATACCTTGCACTCCATTCCAGGTTGATATTCTGAATGATAAAAAAATACTGTATTATATCCATTGTAAAGTACAGTACAGCATACAGAACACTATTAGTCCATGAGCCAAGACCCGAATTTTGGGATATCGGTACCACCCGGGGTGACTAATTCTCTTAGGTGTTTTTAGCTTGCTACATGTCTCTAGTTTATGTTTTGATATGATAGCCCTTGCACATTGGTAGCTTAATGGTCGTTATCACTTCTTGAATAGACATACCCTACCGAAAATTCCGAAATTTTTTAAAATGTCAAATTTGGGGACAGGAATGCCTAAATGTCAACAAAATGCATATAGTAATTGTCACATTTAATACAAGTCCTGTAAATACACACTAAGCATGCCATGGGCTTGTACATACTATTATGGCAAATTACTACTCCTAAATATCATCTACGTCAGACTCGGAATCTGACTGTTGTGCCACCGCATCTTCTTCAATAGCCTTGTTCTGACATGTCTGTAACCTGCACATGTCCGTGCATTTTAGACCATTGCTGAGGCAAGTACACTTAGGGAGTTCGCATGACCGCACACACTTGCAAGACAGTAGCTGCATAACAGCATCTGGTGCTGGTGAGCCTCGCATCCAGTTGACGGCAAGCTTACCGTCCTCATCTGTCATCCAACCGCAGTCTGTTGGGTTCGCAACAAATGGCTGGCTCTGAAGACTTCTCCTCCAGATCGCAGCCTGGTAGTTTGCACGCAGTGCATGCATGAAGAGGCAGTCCTCACAAGGAGGGAGTTGACTTGACTCTACCTCTCCACGTCTTGCACAGAACAGCTCATACCGAAGCTTGTTTACCTTAGTTGTGTGGGTAGATGGTAGGTACATGTGGCAGGTGATTTCCTGTAGCTTCTCAAAGAGTTCAGGAGACACTTCCCATGAGCGTCCAAGTTCGTGAAAAGCATGCTGGTATGTCTTGTCCATCTTCACCTGCTTGAGTGTCGTCATCTTCCCTCGGCCAGCGAATGCACTGACGGTATCACAGCCTGTAAAGGCATGCATACCAATCAATGAATCACACACGCTGCCTCCCAGTGTGCGGCTCAGTGTGGTGATATCCAGGAATCTTGTCCGGTTCTTCGTCCCGCACTTCTGGAACAGATGGGATGGGATCTTGTGGCACATGCCAAGACACAACACCATGACGTCTGTATCTTCTGCAGTGATGATGACAGACTTGTTCCCAGATTCTGCTGCATGAAGTGCATGGAGAAGAAGGCGTGTGTCTGCTTCTTCTTGAGTTGACTTAAGCTCAGGAGCCTCTTCCCACTGCTCTTTGGTGATCTTGAAGCAGCGCTGCTCACATGTGACATACAGCTCCTTGTCCTTGAGCTTCTCCCTGTGCTGTGGTGCTTTCCATTCTTCTACCAAGAACTTGATAAGACTTGCCTTGTTGGAGGAACTACCGAGTAACTTTCTCCACTGCTGGATGTTGTGCCCAGGTTGAATGTTCTTGAAATGAATTCCTGTGCCTGCACTTCTTTTGGCTCGTTCTGCATCCTTGATGGATGTCTCCTTGTAGATATCAAACACAACATCAATGCGCCTGCTCTTAGCACCTTCATGAACAGCGTGACTCAGTGCTGTACCTGCAAGCTGTGAAAAAGTTTTGTCGTTTCCCTTCAGTTTGTGGACCAGGCTCATCCCATCAATTATGGTAGCAGAGGGCTCGGGTATCACTTCTGCAGGAGAAACATTCCTCTCTAACTCCTTTGCGAGGGCAGCCTTGTTGGTCTTGCGGAGAGACCCATCACCGCTGGCAAGTGCCCAAGGCAAAGGCCCCAGGGGATGAGCCAAGACATCACTCATTTTGAGCTTTCTGTTCTCGGCAACAAGGATCATCTGGCCAAATAGGTTCCTGTCAGCCTTTAAGATAACCTCCTTGGCATGGTCTTGTGAGCGTGGCTTCATTCTGATGTTAGTGAACGTTCTCAGTTTCGTCTTCGTCATCGTGTCATGAAACTGTATAGTTGGCGTATCGATCTCCAGGCGCTCTTCCTTGAAGGCTTGATATGCATCCTCTCCTATTCTGTAGGCCCCTAGAAGGTCTTTGACAACTTCTGGTGGTGCCATAGTCGCAGTTGACAAACTGACAAGATCTTCTTGCTCTGCGTTGAAGGGGTTCAACCAGCTGGTCTCCATCAGTTGAACTAAAGATTGGACATCGGCCTCATCTCTTCTAATCCTGGGCATCTGTAGGTCTGGGTGGCTGAAGTCAGTATACTTTTGGCCTACTACCATAGTCCTGAGCTGCCTTAAGTACCTGCTGCGATACTCCGATGTCAGGTAGTACCTGGCGACAGCTCCGCCTTTCAGGCTGAAGCCTTTTGTGCCCCCTGGTGTCTGGGTGTCTTTGTTGATCGTCTCTTCGATTGTCTGGTCCACAGGGATCCGTCCAAAGGGATTCTTGCTACCGATCTGGACCGAAAAGCCACCTTGCATGAAGTGTTCATGGACCTCTGGGTGTTCAATGGGCAGTCGAGACATCAAGGCATAGTAGTAGGTTAGGAACCGGGCATAGTTCACTTTGTCATAGGCAAAACACCACGGTATCATCTGTCGGATTGCTCCTAGGTGGAGCATCCAGTTGCCTTCTCTGGAGGCTCGAATTAAGTCCAGCATGATCTCAACCATGTCCAGGTATGACATCCAGAATGCTGAGAGGTTGTGTTCATCTCTGAGGGTCTCAAGATAAACTTGGAAAAGCTTCATGATATGTGTGCATGATTCACTCTCCATCAGCTCTTGAAAGAGTCCCTGAGACACATTGCTGTGAAAGCTGTTGATGTCCTTCAGTGTTTCATCTAGATGGTGTATGTCCCTTGAATGGTTTTCTTCTAGCCATGAAAGGAAGCCTTTCCATGCAAGCCTCATCAGTGCTTCATACACGAGCTTGTGTAGTCTCACTGCTCTGTTGTACCTCTTGCCGTTCATCACTCCTGACACTGATCCTTCTGCGATGATACCTGATTCCACACACAGATCTCTAAGACCTGCATCTTGAAACCTCTTTCCTATGGTGGAGATGAGATTACAGATTGTGTGGAAGACGCCCATCCTGATGATAATGTTCTTGAACTTCTCTTGTTTCCAGATAACTTCGGCAGCTTTGGCATAGAGTGCTTGATCAAACACGCACACAATCTTGTTAAGCTGTAAGGACTGCATGATAGCATGCGTTTGTTCCAAGATTTCATTAACGGTGGACATTTCTGTTGCGGGAGCATTGATAGTGGGCAGGTAGCTTACAGTGTCCTGAACCACAGCAATGTCTCTGCGCATTTTGATGTTGAACCCAGTCCAACTGCTGATGGACTGGTCCTCATGGTCTGACATTCGAGTAAGAAGCCAGATATGGTTCTTTGTCTTTGAATCCTGGACTTCCTTGGTAGTGTCGACATACGCAGTCTCAATCCTAGGTGGCCCTGCCCGCCCAACATTGTATATTGGCAGCATTGATGATGTCTGAGTGATGCTTCTTATCTTGGACTTGGTAATCTCTGGCAGGACTTTCTCTGGCACAGAGCCTGCAACCTTGGACTGGACAGCAATGCCATTGACTCTATGAGGAGTACCTGCTCCACTTAGGGTCTCTTCAAGTCGGTCAATGTTATCCCAGGCCAGGTTGTGAACACACCAGGGTAGATGTTTGCTGGCAGTGGAATGTCATCCTTTGAGCATTCCAGCTTCTGGATACAAAGGGCTGTATCGATCTCCTCAAACATTGAGTAAGACACACAGTGACCAAGACGATTCAGAGTTCGGATCAGTTCTGTGTTTCCTGTCAAAGACTTTACAGCATTGGTCAGCAGTACGTGCTTGGGTGGTTTTGTCTTGCCACTGGTAACAGCAAAGACCAAGTCACTGCCAAAGGAAGTGGCAAGACGTTGAGCTCTTTCAGAGGGAGTTTCACACTCACACTCTCCTGTCAGCAGGGTGTGCAGGAATTGAGTGACTGCTGCAGGAATGACATTCTGATCTGTATCGGGAGGCCATGGCTGACTCACATCTTGTTTATTGATCTCATTCCTCAGCTGCATTCCTGCTTTGGTTAAGACATCTTCAGAGTTAGCTGCTCTTGCTTCTTGCAGGTCTTTTTGCCATTTTGTGTGCTTGCCGGGCAAGGTCGTCCATTGAGAGGCTGCGTGGATAGATTAGAAGCTTTCCTTTCTCATCTGGGACAAAGCGTAGTGATTCTCCAAACTCGGTTTCAATCTTTCGGCGAACATGTTTCTTTGTCGCTGGTTTCAGTTGGATAATACCACGGGACATCATGGATCTCTCAAGCCTAGATGTGAGGTTTGTCATAGGCAGTACCTCTGGGTTGGGGAATAATTTGGTCCTTATATACAAGCAGAGTTCCTCGAGGGCTTCTGTCTCAACCTCTTCGTAGCGTGCTTCCTCGCTTTCTTCCTGATTTTCACCTGCACCCGACCTGGCGGCCGCTGGGAAATCATCTTTTGTGAAGAGTTTGTAGCACGACTTGTGGTAGTGACCCTCTGCAGCAACAAGGTCTCTGCTAACTAAACCAAGGATTCTCTGGTTGAGTTTCCTTATTGCTGCTCTGCGAATCTTCTCATCTGCTCGTAGCTCAACACACTGTATGAGTGGCTCCCTTGTCTTTGTTGTTTTTATGTACTTGCTTGACTTCTCGCAGAAGATACATACTTTGGCATACACCCTGCTAGTACTAGGGCATCCCTTGATGCCCTCCTCCTGGGGTCGACGCTTGCTGATTCTATCTTGACACCCTTGGCAAGGATAGAATCCAGTGACTTCTTCATTGTAAAGAGACTACGACATTTACGGTGATAATGTATGTGTGGTATTCCTCCTTCTTCAAGGCCCTTGGCTGCTTCCAGGACTGGATCATGCTGCCTGATTTCTGCAGCCCTGAGCAATGTGTTCCAGGAGTCCAAATCCTGTGGTGACACCAGAGCATCGCTGTCATCATCAGAGCAGTGGATGATACAGTCGATCCGTGCTCTCTTCCTCGCAGATGGTTCCATCCTGCCGTCAAACAGTCGACACACACCTGCAAAAAATATCACCATTAAACCATGAACAAACAACACATTACATGGAAACCACTCTACATATGTTTGCTCCTTCCAATAATAAATTATCCCCAAATATAACAAAAAATCCCCAAATATGAAATAAACCCCTAAATATGGAGAAACTTGAAATACACATCGGAATAATTCTTGTAGAGAATCAAATAAGCTACAAGAGCTGTTAGAATATATTTTTCAATGTTCCCCATATTTAAGGATTTATTCTAGATTTAGAGGAAAATACCCAAAATATAGAGTATATTCCGAAATGAGGAAATTTGAAAAATACCTAGGAACAACTCTGGTAGAGAATATAATTCTACATAGGTGTTCAAAGTTTCGCGATGATTGTGATGGATTTTAAAGAAAATGAGGAAAACGCCGAGCGTCACGCTAAAAATCTTTATTTTTGGGTAGCGCCCCTATTGCATCAAAAAAATTAGACTAAGCTACCAGTGCGAGAAGGCTATCATATCTTAATGTACTTACAGTCACTCTATAAACATTTTAGTACCATTCGTGTTTAGTCACCCCAGGTGGTACCGATATCTGGCCTGGCTCATGGACTATATGTACAGTATTGTCTTCCTGAGCTGCTCTACTGAATTATTTACAACTTCGGTGGAAAGTTTATTCCAGGTGATATTTTATGTGGAAAGTTTAAAAAACATATCAGTCTTTGCTAACCAAAAACACCCTAATCCTTTACCAAGTCTGTCGACTATATAATATTTGTTCTCAAAAGTAATTTGGAATTTATTTGGCTGAAATCTATCTACCTGCGATATCTATCTATCTATCTAGTGCTAGACGCCTTAATCCCTGAGTGGGTGGCCATGAATTAATTGCCTTCATGCACCTCCGTAATCCGTCAGCCAGCATCCCTCATCCCAACCAACACCACTTCACCCATGTGAAGCTCCAGACTTTCATCTCATTTATGTTTCTCTTCTGCCTCTCTGCCCTACCGGCTACCACAACACTCTCATACACACTTTTAGTCATTCTCTCATTATCTACTTGCTCCACACAGCCAAACCACCTCAAGGTGTTACACCACATCGATCTTCTTTTCTAATCAAGTGATATCCGTCATACCGCAGACCATTCACTCAGTCTATGTAAATCTATGCAGAGTTGCTCAGGATTGTCTATATGGGGATTGACAATTCAATGTGGTAAGTTGATGTAGCTCTGATTTATTGTAAGTTAAGATTCTTGATTAGTTATAAGATATGTTTAGGTGTATAAGATCTATCCTAGGTTCGAATTCCTGGACTGCCACATGTATTTGTTGATTTCATTAATTGAGTTTAGAAGTAAAGTCAGTTGGTGGAGCGAACATAATAGGGGTAAGCTGCTTGGTTAGCTATAAATTATGGAAAATATATTAACATTAGTTCTGACTTATGATGGGTACAGTATATAGATCTGGGATTACAAGATGAGGGAAGTTATATTAGCTGTGACTTGTGATGGATAAAGTTTGAGTTATCTATAAGATTGTGTTAGTTGTAATAGCTCTGACACATATTTGCTGACTGAGTTTGCAGAGGACATTAAACTTGGAGTAAATTATATATATATATATCTGTGTGTGTGTATGTGTGAGAGGGAGGGAGAGAGAGGTGTAACAGAAGTATAATCAACAGGACCTATTACATTACACAATATATAATTACGTTACACATTACCGTCTCCGTCATTCATAGGGAGCCCACACCAGTTTAGTTATCGTGTCATTAACCCTTTAAGTCAAGAGCAACCTATACCTGTTATAATATAAGAATTGACCAGTTGCGAGTTTCAAGCTATAAGGAAGTTGGAGCCGTAAACATTGATATTAAACAGAAATGCAATACTAATGTAGGTTTATAATGGATAGAAAGTATATTGAATCTGATTTTAGGGCTAGGTATCCTCCTCTCCTTGTAAAATTGATCTAATAGATGAGACAGAGAAAGGGGCGAGGGAACGCGAAAGTGGTCTCGCCCTAAGAATTGGAACTTTAAACGTTGTTTCTGTTCGGGCTCTGTCTCGAGTCGGCCACCCCCAGCTATGGACTTCAACTTATAGGGATTCACTATTTTGTAGATCTAGCTGGTCATTCTCATAAATATCGACATCTACAGCTCCAACTTATTTATAGGCCAAAACTCGCAAGTGACCAATTGCTATAGGTCCTGTTTCACCACCTGGCCTTCTTTGCTGAATTTTTCTTTCGTGCCTCGGATATACAACGAGCAATCAAGGTTGTGCTTAACCCCTTCAGTACCGGCGACGTCTCTTAAATTATATTCTATCCATAATTAAACGATGTTGTGCAGTTTAAGAAGGATCTGTCGTAGTAAAAAGGGTTAAGTGAGATAGTTCGAAGCCTGTTAATTGCTGGAGGCCATTTATAAACTGAATAAAATCGTCTAATAGTTGCCAGAATAGAATGAAAATTATGTCACCGGAACTGAATGAGTTATCACTATCTGATCCAACGTCTTCTAGGTACAAATTGTAATTTCTCACATGCTGCAAATCTGTTTTGCTATTTTTTGTGTTGAAACTTTAATTAATGTTTTTTTTTATGTGGTCAGTATGCCTTAACCCTTTGAGTACCAGCGACATGTGTTATCTTGTTTTCTAGCTATATTTAGACGATATTATGCAGCTTAGGAAGGATAGGTGGTAGTTAAAAGGGTTGATGGAGATAGTTTGAAGCCTTATTATTGGTGGAGGTCCTTCCTATGCTGAATAAAATAGTCTAATCGTTGCCAGAATAGGAGGAAAAGGATGTCTCTGGTACTGCATAGGTTAAGTTGTCGAGTTTCATATACTATATATATTACTATGATATTTTGAATGACATACAATCTCTTGGTCATGATATTGTGCATTTTAACCTCGACATTTCCCATCAGAAGTAGAATTATTGACAAATGCTGTGTGAGATAGTGTGAGGTAATGTTGAGTTATAGACTGGGAATATCTCTCTCTCTCTCTCTCTCTCTCTCTCTCTCTCTCTCTCTCTCATTCATTCATTCATTTTACACACATATAACATTCGTATGTTTATCTCTATGTTGTCGACCTATCTATCTATCTCCCTTTCTATCTAACGCTAACACACACACACACACACACACACGCTCTCTCTCTCTCTCTCTCTCTCTTAATTTAACAGTACAGCATAATATTAAATTGGTCAGTGGGCATTCTTTTCGTCTCTCCCTCCCTACCTGCATTCACGATCACCTTTATGTCTCTCTTTGTCCACCCCCCCCCCCCCCCCACCCCACACACACACACGCGCAGAGACACTGATACACACATGAAGATATATAAATCTCACACACACACACACACACATAACCTTGCTTCTTACACACATTCACATATTTGAACACGCACACATTATTATGAACACACACTCACAAATATATGAACACACACACACACACACACACACACACACACACCCACACCCACACACACACACACCTAGTTACCACATCCCATTAATGACCCACCTTACTACATCAGAGAGCGTTATGGTTGAGTTGTTACCGATAGTCATGCTGTCACGTTACGGGGAGATGGTCTGGTTACCTCATGTGTGTGTGTGTGTGTGTGATAACCTAGTGTAGTAGTTGGGGGGGGGGGGGGTTGAGTCTTGGTGGCTTACAAAGAGAGAGAGAGAGGGGTGTGGAGTGGGGGGGAGATTGACAACATGGAGATAAAAATATGAATGTTGTGCGTGTGTAAAATGAGAGAGAGAGAGAGAGAAGTATTTATAAATGTGTGTCAATGTGTGTGCGTTGTGTTCATATGTGTGTGTCTGTATTCATATGTGTGTGTCTATTCATATATGTGAGCGTGATCATATACTGTATGTGCGTTCATATATGTGTGTGTGTGTGTTCATGTGTGTGGTTTATGTGTTCATATGTAGCCTAGTTTGCAAGAGCGTGTGTGTGAGAGAGAGAGAGAGGTGGGGGAGAGATATGTGTCTCGATGTATACAATTATTATGTTCCTTCCAACAACCAACCATACTCCTAAAATCGATTAATGAAATTTACAAACACATGTGGCAGTCCGTGGATTCGAACCCAGGATGCTCACACCGAAAATCAACACCTTATACATCGCACCACGAAGACAGTTTAAGAGATGGAACAATAGGTAGACTATTAGCAGGTAGATAATTATATTATATATAGAGGGAGAAACACTGGAATTGACTTAACAACCTTTATTTACCGTCCCACGTAATGGACACGAGGAGACAATACACTGTTCGTACGGCAGGTTTCATTGATGCGGTAAATGTAGCACGATTGGCTACATGCTATTGACAGAGAGAGAGAGAGAGAGAGAGAGAGAGAGAGAGAGAGAGAGAGAGAGAGAGAGAGAGAGAGAGAGAGAGAGAGAGAATTCGAGAGAGATTGACAACATAGATACAATTATGAATGTTATGTGTCTAAAATGAGAGAGAGAGAGAGAGTGAGAGAGAGAGAGAATAGGGTGGAGTCGCTTTTGTACACCTTTGTTGATAATGTGGGTGGTTTGTTGTTGTTGTTGTTGTTGTTGTACCATGTTTTACTCCCTTCAGTAATATGGCGTAATTCCTTTTAAACTTTCTTCTATCATTAAGCAATTGTATTCAGAATAATGTAATGCAGACACATAGCAGTCTCGTATTCTCCCATTATTATTGAGAAATGAGCGTCTACAAATCGAGTATTAAGGTTAAATAGGGTGAGAGGGCATAACTTTTGAGCGGGTTCTCCTGGTTGTGAGCCGAGCAATGAATGCAAATACACAATAGTCAAATGGGTGGTAGTTGTGTTTGTATCTGTGGTAATTGTGGTCGGTTAGTTACATTTGGTGCCTTTGATAGCTGTTGTAATAGTTAATGTTATCTTGTATAGGTAGGGGGACTTTGTATAACTGAGAGAGAGAGAGAGAGAGAGAGAGGTGTATGAGTGTGTTGATAGTTTGCCAGTGGTATAAGACAAAAACAAATTCTATGTGATTGAGGGAGGCAAAAGGCAGAACTGCCTATAGCGAGTGCCTCCCCCATAGTTGAAAGCGTGACGGCCAAAATCAAGGGACGTTCGAGCCAAAATGCCTGGACACACGGAGTGTGAAGCAATTTAAGTCATAGGAAGAGGGAAAGACTGATTCTGGGAGAGAGTTCCAGAGCTCAGCTGTTGAGTAGAAGAAAGTTTGAGATAATATACTCCAAAATATGCTCCGTCACCTTAAAGAACTTCATAATTTTTATATTCAGTTAAATTCATACATAATTTAGGCCCTATGAATAACAACGACTATCACAACAATAACGACACGACAACAACACCACCAACAACAACAACAACAACAACAACGACAGCAGCAACAACAACAATAACACCAACAACAACAATATCAACCACAATAACAACAAAAGCAACAATAACAACAACAACAACAACAACAACAACACGCACCTCGCTCAACCTGGCAACATTACAAACAATACTATCATATCTTTTAAAAATACACACACACACACACACTGTACACCGCCCTCATATATGTATAAACCGACCTATACACATATTCATTTTCTTCCTCAAATAGTAACATGACCAACAATGCTATCACATCTAAATAAAAACAATACCAAATATATTACACAAACACTCACTCATACAAACACACACTCACACTCACACACTCTCTCTCTCTCTCACATACATACACGTCCGACCCTCAACACACCAAAACAAAAAGCCAATAATTACACTGATATGACTTTCACCACCGCCATGACCACCCACCCACCACCACCTCCAAACGGTAGATACACGGAGATGAACGCCCCGGAAACGCGCAGTTTAGTGTATGGCACCTCTTAACCCATACAGTACCAGGGACGTCCTTTTCATCTTATTCTGACAACTATTAGACGAGTTCATTCAGCTTAGGAAGGACCTCTAGCAATAATGAGGCTTCCAACTCTCTCAAACAACCCTTTTAACTACCACAGATCCTTCCTAAGCTGCATAATATCGTCTAACTATAGCTAGAATAAGATACAACACACGTCGCTGGTACTCAGAGGGTTATTATAATTACCACCACTAACAACACACACAACAACAACAACAACAACAACACCAACAACACACACACACACACCACTCTCACTGCAGCAATCCAGGACACATATTAATGCCACATAGCCTTCAACATCCGGAACTATGCATACAAATAGACTTGGTAGTAACAGTTCATATTGCAATACAGTCACACTATATAACATTACCACCATAACAAACATAACATTACTAACACCATCGTTATCATAACAGCAACTAACCATACTATCACCACCATTATCAAACAATTAACCATGCTATCCCCATCGTTATCATAACAGCAACTAACCATACTATCACAACCATTATCAAACAATTAACCATGCTATCCCCATCATTATCATAACAGCAACTAACCATACTATCACCACCATTATCAAACAATTAACCATGCTATCCCCATCATTATCATAACAGCAACTAACCATACTATCACCACCATTATCAAACAATTAACCATGCTATCCCCATCGTTATCATAACAGCAACTAACCATACTATCACCACCATTATCAAACAATTAACCATGCTATCCCCATCATTATCGTAACAGCAACTAACCATACTATCACCACCATTATCAAACAATTAACCATGCTATCCCCATCATTATCATAACAGCAACTAACCATACTATCACCACCATTATCAAACAATTAACCATGCTATCCCCATCATCATCATAACAACAACTAACCATACTATCACCACCATTATCAAACAATTAACCATGCTATCCCCATCATTATCATAGCAGCAACTAACCATACTATCACCACCATTATCAAACAATTAACCATGCTATCCCCATCATTATCATAACAGCAACTAACCATACTATCACCACCATTATCAAACATTAACCATGCTATCCCCATCATCATCATAACAACTAACCATACTATCACCACCATTATCAAACAATTAACCATGCTATCCCCATCATTATCATAACAGCAACTAACCATACTATCACCACCATTATCAAACAATTAACCATGCTATCCCCATCGTTATCATAACAGCAACTAACCATACTATCACCACCATTATCAAACAATTAACCATGCTATCCCCATCATTATCGTAACAGCAACTAACCATACTATCACCACCATTATCAAACAATTAACCATGCTATCCCCATCATCATCATAACAACAACTAACCATACTATCACCACCATTATCAAACAATTAACCATGCTATCCCCATCATTATCATAACAGCAACTAACCATACTATCACCACCATTATCAAACAATTAACCATGCTATCCCCATCATTATCATAACAACAACTAACCATACTATCACCACCATTATCAAACAATTAACCATGCTATCCCCATCGTTATCATAACAGCAACTAACCATACTATCACAACCATTATCAAACAATTAACCATGCTATCCCCATCATCATCATAACAACAACTAACCATACTATCACCACCATTATCAAACAATTAACCATGCTATCCCCATCATTATCATAACAGCAACTAACCATACTATCACCACCATTATCAAACAATTAACCATGCTATCCCCATCGTTATCATAACAGCAACTAACCATACTATCACCACCATTATCAAACAATTAACCATGCTATCCCCATCATTATCGTAACAGCAACTAACCATACTATCACCACCATTATCAAACAATTAACCATGCTATCCCCATCATCATCATAACAACAACTAACCATACTATCACCACCATTATCAAACAATTAACCATGCTATCCCCATCATTATCATAGCAACTAACCATACTATCACCAAACCATGCTATCCCCATCATTATCATAACAACAACTAACCATACTATCACCACCATTATCAAACAATTAACCATGCTATCCCCATCATCATCATAACAACAACTAACCATACTATCACCACCATTATCAAACAATTAACCATGCTATCCCCATCATTATCATAACAGCAACTAACCATACTATCACCACCATTATCAAACAATTAACCATGCTATCCCCATCATCATCATAACAACAACTAACCATACTATCACCACCATTATCAAACAATTAACCATGCTATCCCCATCATTATCATAACAGCAACTAACCATACTATCACCACCATTATCAAACAATTAACCATGCTATCCCCATCATTATCGTAACAGCAACTAACCATACTATCACCACCATTATCAAACAATTAACCATGCTATCCCCATCGTTATCATAACAGCAATAACCATACTATCACCAGCATTATCAAACAATTAACCATGCTATCCACATCATTATCATCATCATTATCATAACAACCGTTAAGGGGAGATTTCCACCTGAAGGATTTTTTTCTGAACCTCTTTCTCCCTCATGTTTAGCCCCATTGCTTGTGAGATTTAAAGACGCTTGCCCCATTAGTTTGGCGATTTTAAGAACCCTCGCCCCATTTCTGTCAATTTTAAGACCATTCGTGCCATTTATGTGTCGATATTTTCCTGGCGAGCGAAAGCGAGCCTGTAATTTAAGGGGAACCGGCCTTCGGCCGGGAAATTTTTCTACCGAAAAATGTACAAATTTATCTTGAAAGGGGGTCATGGGGGAGTAATTTTAAGCTTGATGGAAGTCTAGGGAATCAACTAAAAACCTCCCCTTAATAATACTATCACCACCACCACAACAAGAGCCTCCTTTACAGCAACAAACACCACCATTATCATAGCAACAACTAACCATACTATCACCACCACCACAAAAAGAGCCTCCTTCACAGCAACAAACACCACCATTATCATAGCAACAACTAACCATACTATCACCACCACCACAACAAGAGCCTCCTTCACAGCAACAAACACCACCATTATCATAGCAACAACTAACCATACTATCACCACCACCACAACAAGAGCCTCCTTCACAGCAACAAACACCACCATTATCATAGCAACAACTAACCATACTATCACCACCACCACAACAAGAGCCTCCTTCACAGCAACAAACACCACCATTATCATAGCAACAACTAACCATACTATCACCACCACCACAACAAGAGCCTCCTTCACAGCAACAAACACCACCATTATCATAGCAACAACTAACCATACTATCACCACCACCACAACAAGAGCCTCCTTCACAGCAACAAACACCACCATTATCATAGCAACAACTAACCATACTATCACCACCACCACAACAAGAGCCTCCTTCACAGCAACAAACACCACCATTATCATAGCAACAACTAACCATACTATCACCACCAGCACAACAAGAGCCTCCTTCACAGCAACAAACACCACCATTATCATAGCAACAACTAACCATACTATCACCAATACACCACCCCTATCACTTCATCAATACACCACCCCTATCACTTCATCAATACACCACCCCTATCACTTCATCAATACACCACCCCTATCACTTCATCAATACACCACCCCTATCACTTCATCAATACACCACCCCTATCACTTCATCAATACACCACCCCTATCACTTCATCAATACACCACCCCTATCACTTCATCAATACACCACCCCTATCACTTCATCAATACACCACCCCTATCACTTCATCAATACACCACCCCTATCACTTCATCAATACACCACCCCTATCACTTCACCAATACACCACCCCTATCACTTCATCAATACACCACCCCTATCACTTCATCAATACACCACCCCTATCACTTCATCAATACACCACCCCTATCACTTCATCAATACACCACCCCTATCACTTCATCAATACACCACCCCTATCACTTCATCAATACACCGCCCCTATCACTTCATCAATACACCACCCCTATCACTTCATCAATACACCACCCCTATCACTTCATCAATACACCACCCCTATTAATTACATATA
>CM064566.1:4378549-4393549 GCA_032716605.1 Paralithodes platypus | reverse complement strand
CATGGATGAATGAATTACCGTACTAAATGCATGGATGAATGAATTACCGTACTAAATGCATGGATGAATGAATTACCGTACTAAATGCATGGATGAATGAATTACCGTACTAAATGCATGGATGAATGAATTACCGTACTAAATGCATGGATGAATGAATTACCGTACTAAATGCATGGATGAATGAATTACCGTACTAAATGCATGGATGAATGAATTACCCTACTAAATGCATGGATGAATGAATTACCGTACTAAATGCATGGATGAATGAATTACTAAATGAATGGATGAATGAATTACTAAATGAATGAAGAAAAGAATGAAGGAAGAAGGAAGGAAGGAAGGAAGGTAAAAGAGTGAAGGTATACATTTGTTTACATCGTTCTTAACCCCTTCTGTACAGCCGACGTCTCTTTAATTATAATCTAGATACTATTAGACGTTTTTATTCAGTTTACAGAAGGCCTCCAGCTACTAACAGGCTTCGAAATATCTCACTTAACCCTTTTTACTTCCATAGATCCTTCTTAAACTGCACAAAATCGTCTAAATATAGCTAGAATAGAATTAAAAAGACGTCGCCGGTACAGAAGGGGTTAACCAGGCTACAGTGTAATGTAAACAAAGAATGAAGGAAGGAAGGAAGGAAGGAAGGAATGACAATAAAGAAGTCATATACAGATAGCGAGAACAGGAAGGCAGAAAGATATGATCGTGTAGATATAAAAACAGGTTATTCAATGTAATGCAATCTACCAAACAACACTACTACCTTCTTCACTCAACTGTCTATCTATCTATCTACCTGCCTAGCAACCAAACAACCTACTTACTTACCAACCAACCTCCCTATCTGCTTACAATACCTACCAACCAATCAACATAGTAACCAACCAACCAATCAAGCTACCTACCAACCAACTAACCTACCTACCTATCAACCAACCCACCCACCTACCTATCTCCCTACCTACCAACCAACTAACCAACCAATCAACCTATTTACCTACCAACCAACCCGCCTACCTACTAACCTACCTACCAACATATCTATCTACTTACCTATCTATCTACCTACCTACCTATCTACCCGCCCAGCTGGCCTCAACCATGTGTGAAAATTCCCACCCTAGATTCTAGAGAGTTTGACCAAATATAAGTTTAGTCATCGCTTTAATTGTGTTTGTGTCTGCTCGCTCTGATTTCTCTAACTAGAGTACTTTTCTAGCTCTAGCTCTTTCTCTCTCTCTCTCTCTTGCTTTCGATCACACACATACACACATAATACTGTATATATATGTGTCTGTGTGTGTGTGAGAGAGGGGGAGAGGGAATGGTAGGGAGGGGGGGGGGGGGGGGGGGGGGGTAATAGCGACCAAATATGCCAGTGCTTGGTATGGCAAACCCAATTAAGATCTGAGTGGCTACCTAATAAGAAACCTAATAATAATACATTAATCCAGTTAATACGAAACAAATAACTTAAAACTAATTACAGTATAATATATATTTAAACAATTTCTCCATAGAGTAACCAAAGGCCATAGTGTTGTTGTTTTTGTAAATTGTTTATGGTATTTATATCAACCCTTGTGTCAGCAACAGTGGACTAATGCCTCAGAGTTGCTTCTAATTTAACGATAATTATTAAATGATAGGGCATGATCGGTAGAATTAAGGGGAGGTTTTTAGTTGATTCCCTAGACTTCCATCAAGCTTAAAATTACTCTCCCTTGATCCCCTTTCAAGATAAATTTGTACATTTTTCGGTAGAAAAATTTCCCGGCCAAAGGCCGGTTCCCCTTAAATTACAGGCTCGCTATCGCTCGCCAGGAAAAAATCGACACCTAAATGGCACGAAAGATCTTAAAAGTGACATAAATGGGGCGAAAGTTCTTAAAATCGTCAAACTAGTGGGGCGAACGTCTTAAAATCTCAAAATCAATGGGGCTAAACATGAGGGAGAAAGGGATCCAGAAAAAAATCCCTCAAGTGGATAATATCATCTCCCCTTAAGCCAGGCCTACAGTACGGTATATGATGTACCGTACCGTACTGTATACTCCACCATAAATAATACAATATATTATCTGATGTCAGTCAACCTAATACCCTATATCAGTGCCACATGACATTCTAATTATATTTCTTTTAATGATAATCCATAAAATAATCATGTTTCCAGATTATTAACCCTTTCAGTACCGGTGCCGTCTTTTTCACTTTATTGTAGCTATATTTAGAGGATTGTGGGCAGTTTAAGACGGATCCGTGGCAGCAAAAAGGGTTAAGTGAGATAGTTCGAAGCCTGTTAATTGCTGGAGGCCCCTTTTGAAACTGAATAAAATCGTCTAATAGTGTCCAGAATATGATTAAGGGGAGGTATTTAGTTTGTTCCCTAGACCTTAAGGGGAGGTATTTAGTTTGTTCCCTAGACCTCCATCAACCTTAAAATTACACCCCCTCGAGTCCCTTTCAAGATAAATTTGTACATTTTTCGGTAGAGAAATGTCCCGGCCAAAGGCCGGTTCCTCTTAAATTACAGGCTCGCTATCGCTCACCAGGATAAAATAGACACCTGAATTGCACGAGAGGTCTTAAAATGGGGTGAAAGTTCTTAAAATCGCTAAACTAATGGGGCAAACGTTTTATAATATCAAAAGCAATGGGGCTAAACATGAGGGAGAAAGAGGTCAAGAAAACAATCCCTCAAGTGGAGACCTCCCCTTAAAAGGACTCGCCGGTACTGAATGGATTAAGAACCGGCTTTAGTTTCAACATCTTCAATTAAAAGAGATATTTGTGAAGCGAAGTAAAATCGTCTAAGATCGCCAGAATAAATAAAAATGCTGCAATCGAATAGAAGGGGTGAAAGCCGGACTCCCCCGTGTGAACAGCAGGGTCTGTGATGCTATTTGTTAGGTGTAGTTATGTACGGTAAATCCCATCATTATCTGACAATTTCTTGCCAATTCTTAACGCCCTACAAATTCCCTTAATGGTCATACATCTCTCTCTCTCTCTCTCTCTCAATTATCTGCCAATTTCTTGCCAATTCTTAACGCCCTACAAATTCTCGGTCATACATCTCTCTCTCTCTCTCTCTCTGTTACTATCCACCCATCGTTCCTTCTTGTTATCTTCCTACCTACCTCCTTCTTTACTTCACTCCTTCCATCTCCCCATCTATCCATTATTCCTCCATTTATCCATCCGTCCTATCTCCCTTTAATTTAGCTTCACTGCCTACCTTCCTCTCTTCCTTTCCTCCCTCCCTCTCTGTACCTGCGTCCTTCCCTCCCTATTCACCTATTTTATTTTCTCCTCCTTCCCTCTCTTCCCAAGTTTCCTTCCATCCTACTATCCCTCCCTCCATGCCAACCAACTCTCCCTTCCTCTTTTCCCTACTGTCCTTCCATCCCTCTAATCATTCCTCTCTCGCCTTCCCCCCCCCCTCCATATCTTCCTCTCTCCCTTCTTCCACTCCAACCAATTCTCCCTCCCTCTTTACCCTACTTTCCTTCCATCCCCCCCAATCATTCCTCTCTCTCTCTCTCCCCACCTCCGTATTTTTCCCCCTTCTTCCTATCTTCCACCCTTCCTTCCAAATCTTCCTTTCCTCCCTTCCATCCTCTCATCTTTCCCACCCCATACTTTCCTTCCTTCCTCCGACTCTTCCTCTCTCTCCTTCTCCTCATCTCCATATCCTTCCGACTCTTCCCCTTCTTCCTTCCCTTCCTCCCCCCTCTCCCCCATTTCCCCCACCCCTATGTCTGCTTGCACCATCACACCTCTGACACATTCTATATATACTATCGTCCCTGACACCACCTGCCCTGCCAAGTTTCTGTTTATTTTTTATTATGCCTTTCTTCCTCTCTTCCTTCCTTTTTTACATCCAAGTTCCAACCAAATCTATTTCCCAATCTCCCTCCCTCCCTTCCTTCCTCTCTTTTCTTTTTATTATTACGTTCTTCCTTCCTAATTTCCTTTCTTCCTTACACCCAAGTTCCAACCAAACCTAATTCCCTCTCTATCTCCCTCCCTTCCTCTTTTCCTGCCTGTATGCGCCTCTCTTCTCCTATTCTTGCTTCCTTCCTTCCTCCATCCCAACTTACCTTCCTTCCTTCCCCCATCCCACCCTACCTTCCTTCCTCCATCCTACCTTCCTTCCTGCTTCCTCTCCTGCCATCCTTCCTTTCCGTTATAGACATGCTTGTGCAATTCTCACAATTCTCTCTTTCTTCCTACCTCCCTTCTTCCCATTCATCCCTATTTTCTTCTTCTATTTCTGCTTCCCTTCCTTCCCTTGTCCCTTCTTACCCTGATTCCTTCTTTTATTCCCCTGCCTTCTTCCATCCTTTCTTCCTTCCGTCCTGCCTTCCCACCTCCTTGTTGGCTTTCCTTCTTCAATTAAAACCAACCCTCCCTTCTTCCCTCCCTCCCTTCCTTCCCTATCATCCTTCCTTTCTTCCTTCCCTCCCTTCTCTACCTATCTTCCTTCCTCCCTTTATTCTTTCCCTCCCTATTTTCCTTCCTTCCTTCCTTCCCTACCTCTCCTCCTCCCTTCCTTCCCTCCCTCACTTCTTTCCTTCCCTATCTTCCCCTCCCTTCCTTCCCTACCTACCTTCCTCCCTTATTTCCCTCCCTTCCTTATTTCCTTATCCTATCTCCCCCCCCCCCTCCCCATACGTCTGCTTTCACCTATTCTATATTTACATTCGTCCCTTCCACCACCTTCCCTGCCAAGGCTCTCTCACTCTCTCTCTCACACACACACATACAACCTCTCTCTCTCTCTCTCTCTCTAAGAATCCCACTGTTTATAGCCTTAAGTTAATCTGACATAATTAGTACGTCAAGTGAAGTTCGTGTATCTAGGTAATTTTCTCTCTCTACGCGCACACACACAATATACACATTCTCTCTCTCTCTCTCTCTCTCTCACACACACAGACACACCTCACACAGACACACCTCACACACACACTCTCTCTCTCTCTCTCTCTCTCTCTCTCTCTCTCTCTCCCTGTGCCAATATACCTCCCCCATCAAAAGTAGCTGAAGATCTGACCTGGGGCGGGAGGCTGCCCTAGATTATTGTCTGCTGTGCTGGGGTGAAAGAGAGAGAGAGACAGAGAGTGAGAGAGAGAGAGACAGAGAGAGAGAGAGAGAGAGACAGAGAGAGAGAGAGAGAGAGGGAGAGAGAGAGAGAGAGAGAGAGACAGAGAGAGAGAGAGACAGAGAGACAGAGAGTGAGTGAGAGAGAGAGTGTGTGTGTGTGTGTGCGTAATAGTAAGAGACAATCACCTAGAAACACGAACTGCACAATGACGAACAGATGTCAGATCAACGTAAGTCTATAATATATGAACAGTGGAATTCTGAGAGAGAGAGAGAGAGAGAGAGAGAGAGAGAGAGAGAGAGAGAGAGAGGTGGGGCTCTAACAGGGTGAAGGGGTCATCACTATTAGTAGACCACCTATCAATGACACCGTCAATCAATCAAACAGCCAATCAACTAACCAATCAATCAATTCACGTAGTAATATATCAATCAGTTTTCAGTTATATATTCGGATTGATGAATGCAAATCCAACATAAAATAAACGTTATAGATTCATGAGGTTGTCAGGGTTAACGGGAGGTTTTTAGTTGATTCCCTAGACTTTCATCAAGCTTAAAATTACTCCCCCTTGACCCCCTTTCAAGATAAATTTGTAAATTTTTCGGTAGAAAAATGTCCCGGCCAAAGGCCGGTTCCCCTTAAATTACAGGCTCGCTATCGCTCGCCAGGAAAATATCGACACATAAATGGCACGAATGGTCTTAAAATTGACAGAAATGGGGCGAGGGTTCTTAAAATCGCAAACTAATGGGGCAAGCGTCTTTAAATCTCACAAGCAATGGGGCTAAACATGAGGGAGAAAGAGGTTCAGAAAAAAATCCTCCAGGTGGAAATCTCCCCTTTAACCGGAAAATTGTTCTTCTATTTTATGTATTTATTAATATTATCTTTTATTTCTTAATTTCCTCCCTAAACTTCCATAAATCAAAACAAAATAAGTATATAAATAAATACAAAAGTACGGAAAAAACCCAAAGAACCCCCCCACCCCCTTTCTGGATAAAATTGTACATTTTTCGGTAGAGGTGGGTGGGTGGGTGGGGATGATTTTACAGGCAAGGGCAGGTGGTGGAGGGGGGGGGGGGAGGGATTGAACAGAAGGGGTGAAGGGGGGGGGGGGAGGGAGGGGATAGTGGATAGGACATAGGAGTGGAAGGGGGGAAGGGGGTAGGGATGATAAAAAAGGAGGCAAGTGAGGGAGGAAGATAGGGAGGGAGGGAATGGATAAGGTAATAGGTGGGGAGGGAGGGAAGAGGGGGGGAGGGAAGAGGGGTAAGAATGATAAAAAGAGAGGGAGACAAGTGTGTAAGTGAATGAGGAAGGGAAATACAAAGTGTAAAGGAGTATGAATGTAACAAGTAATACAAAGGAATGCAACCAACAACAGAGACACTATTCCTAATGAGGCTTTATACGCTGGTAGGGTGGAGGTGGAGGTGGAGGTGGGTGGGGTGGGAGGTGAATCAAGACCAGTATGGAGGGAGGGGGGGGGGGGGAGTCATAGGGGGGCCTCCTTGGCCTGATGAGATGGAGAAGGGAGGGAGGGGGATATGAAGAGTAGGAAGGAGGGGGGGAGGGGAATGTGAAGAGGAAACGTGATGGGGGGGAGGCAGGTAAGGACGGGGAGAGTGTGGGAGAGAGAAGTAGGAATAATATGGAGGAGGGGATAAGGATAATGGAAAGTGAGGGAGAAGGGATAGGAGGAAGAGAGAGGGAGGTTAGGCGAATAAATATAATGGAATGAAGGGAGGATAGGGTGGAGAAGGGAGGGGGGGGGGGGGTAGGGACAGAAGGGGTAATGAGGGGAACGGGGAGGATGGGGATTTTGCAGGAAGGGTGGGGTAGGTGGGAGCGGGGGTGAGGTAATGACGGGGAGATAGGTAAGGGAGAGGGTGTGTGTATGTGTGGGGAGGCTACAGGGTGAGGGTGGGGGAGAGAGGGGTAAGGTGGTGGTGGAAGGGAGGGTGTGGAGGGGTGAGGGTGGAGAGGAGAGGTGGTGAGAGAGAGAGAGGTAAGGGAGAGGGTGGGAGTGTGGGGAGAAGGGAGGGTGAAGGGGTGGGGGAATAGTGTGGGAAGGGAGGGTGTGGATGCTGCTGGATTGATGGAGGGAGGGTGGAGAGGAGAGGAGAGGTAAGCGAAGGGGGTAGGGGGGTAAGGGAGGAGGAAGGAAGGGAGGGTGGAGAGGCAAGAGATGGGTGGGGTACAAAGGGATGGGGTGGAGGCTGGAAGGTGCCACAATAGGGGTCAAAACATGACCACAGGGCCATGACCCGTACACCTCATTCTTACTCACACACAACCAAGCCATTATACCGGTACTATATTAGACTTATTATATATTCGCAAACATATAACAACGTAAGGGAGGGGTACTGGTATATAAGATAGTTGGGTATACTATATTGATACAATTTACCTTCCTATTCCTTCCTATTTATTACTACTAATATACCATTTAATGGTTAGGTTATTATGGACACTTTAATTACCCTCTTCATACCCATAATATGTTAGGATAATATATATATATATATATATATATATATATATATATATATATATATATATATTAATATTTTGTGTCATGCCCCAGCGAGGGTTCGAACCCAGGCCAGTAGTGCAGCACTCCAGCACCTAACCAACTAGATCACCACAACCACCACCACCACCATCACTAACACAATAATCACCATCATTAACACCACCACCACCACCACTAACACAATAATCACCATCATTAACACCACCACCACCACCACTAACACAATAATCACCATCATTAACACCAACAACATCTTCACGGTGGACAAGACAGCACTTAAAAGCAAGTTCTAGAAAGTCCGACAATGATATATATAATGGCTGAATGAGGTAGTTGTTGTTGTTGTTGTTGTTGTTCCCCAAGCTGCCTGGCCGAACAGCCCCAAGGCCCCGAACAATTCCAAGGCCATAACCGAGCGCCCCCACAGAACCCTCCCTGCCGACCACAATAAAGCCTGGGTGACCGAAGCCACTCCATGGCGGGGAGCTGAGGAGGGTGCGGAAACGCCCGGGAAACCAAAGCCCCACCCAGGGCCCTGTGCCCCTCAGCAATTATGAAGAGAAAGTTGAGGGGCAAGGGAAAAATGTGACGCTTTGGCTTCCAATCTTGGTAGATTGGGAGGTCAATCCACGGAAAAGACGCCGTCACTTGAGATCTAGAAAATATATAAGTTAAAGGAACAGTCAGAGTAAGCTATGGGTATGGCAGAGATCGCTCAGTTCTCACTGATAGACCAGCCCATCACCACTGAATGAGGTAGTTAGAGACAGGGTTGTTCGTTCTGAATGACCGATGAAAGTGTTCACCTATTTGAATTACATCTATTTCTATATATTGCTCACGAATTTGCCTCTCCCACTACAAACGGAGACTGAAGATAAGTCGTGATTCGATTTATTTTCGTGGAGATAAATATAAGCCTCGTTACAATGTCATTATGTGTGCCTCCAGGGATATAGTTTCATTTTCATACTGCACGTCTCTCTCTCTCTTTGTGTGTGTGTGTGTGTGTGTGTGTGTCAGGGTCTGGCTTGTATGACATATTTCCAGTACACACCCGTATATACGCACACACACATAAACAAGTCCGTGAGCGACACACACACACACACATAAACAAGTCCGTGAGCGACACACACACACATAAACAAGTCCGTGAGCGACACACACACACACACACACACATAAACAAGTCCGTGAGCGACACACACACACTTCACTAACCTTTCATCACAGAGAGAGAGAGAGAGAGAGAATGAGAGTGAGAGATAGCGTGGGAAAGTGGACACGGGAGAGAGAGGAGAGGAAAGGAAGTGTTTTTTTGTTCTGGTTATTACTCTCTCTCTCTCTTTCTCTCTCTCTTAAGCTGTGAGAGGAACCATGCTTAAGTGCCTCTCATAATTTTACAGGGGCAGGAGAGAATTACACAGAGTTACAAGGAATGGTCAGTGTCCCATTGACCTTGCGTTCCACCACAGGGATATATGCAATCATAATTAGGCCAACAATCTTGTACACTATCCTCTATAACTAAAAAAAAAAACGACCCGAGTAATCGAGCTAATATTTCTACCATACCAGAAGAGCCAGCCATAGTATAGGTGTACAGCCCATTTGTTCTAGCCCTTTTAGAGTTACAGAGGTTAGGTGTCACGATTTCTGGCCTACCTATAATGAATGGACAATGTATAACACGAAAAGTGGAATTGCATAGTGGATAAAATAAAATAAATTATGTTCTGAATACCTTTTATCCTCTTTATATAAAACACTACCGAATAAAATGTCTTATATGTGAACACATTCCATAAATATTTGTGTTAAACTTATTGAGCTCTACCTCCCAGCTGTGGGTGTCTGTCAAATGCATATGGTATTGGAAATAAACATTGCCACAACCAGTTAGCAGCTTAACCCTTTCAGCACGATGACGCCTTTTTATCTTTGATTCTGGCTAAAATTAGACGATTTTATGCAGTTTAAGATGGACCTACGTAATCCAGAGGGTTAATTGAGTCGTAGAGGTAGATTATAAGCTAAAGAAAATCGTCTAATGGTAACCAGAATATGATGAGAATTACGTCATACTGAAGGGGCTAAAGGTCTTAATGGTTTGGCATCGCTGTCAATAGGTTTCGCAACGGATACGTAAAATGAAGTGCAGAAATATTAATAGACAATGGATTGACAACAAAGCGATGAGAGAGAGAGAGAGAGAGAGAGAGAGAGAGAGAGAGAGAGAGAGAGCCTCAATATACGGTACAGTACACCCATGTAATTTTAAGTACTTTAAGTACAGACTTTTTCTCATTGTAAGCAGAATGATGAGCCTTCATCCATCTCTCTCTCTCTCTCTCTCTCTCTCTCTCTCTCTCTCTCTACTAGAATTAAGACCTAACCACCTCGTTTGGATCGTAAGGTATGTGTGGCCAGTGTATATATATATATATATATATATATATATATATATATATATATATATATATAAATGTCTCTATATCTCTCTCTCTCTCCGATATTATGTGTGTATAAACGTCAATATATTAAACGTGTGTGTGTGTGTGTGTGTATGTGTGTGCTAATCTCCCTACCAATAAACTTCATTTAACACTAAACTAACATAATCAAACTAGAGAGAGCACAAAGGATTCCCAAACTATTACCCAGATTAAGTAGTACAAGTTAACTGTACGAGTATCGCCCCAAGGAGCTCAATCTATTATAAGCCAGTGAGCACACACCCAATGCTACTGGGACAGTTTTCTTATATAGGCTTCGTCTTAACCCTTACAGTACCGGTGACGTCCTTTTCATTATATTTTGGTCACTATTAGACGGTTTTATTCAGATTTGGAAGGACCTCTAGTAATAATAAGGCTTCAAACTATCACGACCAACCCTTATAACTACCAGAGATTCTTCCTAAGCTGCATAATATCATCTGAATATAGATAGAATAAAATATAACACACGTCGCTGGTACTCAAAGGGTTAATTACAAACACGAATTTATGCACAGGTATTCTATTGTTTTGGCCAGCGTAAAGGGACTCCAAGTTATTTTTATTATTCATATGGATTAATTACAGACATTTGTAAACGATTGTTAAAATATAATGTAACAACTATAGTATTAAACGTGGTGGAACATATTGCTTAGCAGGAGGAAATCTGTAAAATTATATACTGTATATATACTGTAGGTATCTGAGTGTGCCTACATATGTACTGATTCATCTACTGCTACCTACCTATTTAAGATACCTTCCTACATATCTACTTATTTACCTACTGACATACCACCCTATCTACCTACAGTACTTATAAACTAACCTTATTTAATACCTTACCAACCAACGAACCTATCCACGGTAATTACCTATCAGACTAGTTACTTGTCTACCTACAAACTAACTAAACATCATTCCTACCAAGCATCCTATTTGCTAAACTACTCACAAACCTATCTACCACACTACCTACCAACTAACTAAACATCATTCCTACCAAGCATCCTATTTGCTAAACTACTCACAAACCTATCTACCACACTACCTACCAACTAACTAAACATCATTCCTACCAAGCATCCTATTTGCTAAACTACTCACAAACCTATCTACCACACTACCTACCAACTAACTAAACATCATTCCTACCAAGCATCCTATTTGCTAAAACTACTCACAAACCTATCTACCACACTACCTACCAACTAACTAAACATCATTCCTACCAAGCATCCTATTTGCTAAACTACTCACAAACCTATCTCCCACACTACCTACCAACTAACTAAACATCATTCCTACCAAGCATCCTATTTGCTAAACTACTCACAAACCTATCTACCACACTACCTACCAACTAACTAAACATCATTCCTACCAAGCATCCTATTTGCTAAACTACTCACAAACCTATCTACCACACTACCTACCAACTAACTAAACATCATACCTACCAATCAACCTTCCTACTAGATTACTTACTAACTTACCTACCACACTACCTACCACACTACCTACTTACCTACCAACTACCCCTCCAACCTTCCTACTAACCAACCAAACAAACTGCATACCAACCTACTAACCACACCACTAACATACTTACCTACCTACCTACCTACCTATTACATTTGGCAGGTCTCAATCAAATCCACCTATTTACCCACTAACCTCTCTCTCTCTCTCTCTCTCTCTGTGCCTTTGTATCTGTCTTCACTTATAATCAAACACACACACACACACACACACACAAGATCCCCCCCCCACCTCTCTCTCTCTCTCTCTTTCTCTCTCAACCATCCCACCGGAACCAGCCAACCACCATCCGTTGTCATTACCACCACGGCTACCACAACTACCAACATTACCAGTAGGCCAAGGACGAAGTGTACACAATCCAATTACTGCAACTACCAACATTACTACCACAACTACCAACATTACTACCACAACTACCAACATTACTGCAGCTACCAACATTACTACCACAACTACCAACATTACTGTACCAAAAGTAATACTGTTCAAGACACCCTCTTTGAGACCAGATTTTTGTTTTGTTTTGGACCTACCCTGTTTCACTCCATTAGTTTGCAATTTATAAGACGATTCACCCAAATAGTTTGGCGATTATAAGACGCTTCACCCTAAAAAGGTTTCGATTTTTTCTGGAGGAGCGCTAGCGAGCCTGTAACTTAGAGGAAATCCGGCAGGGGAATGTTCCATCGAAAAATGTACAAATTTGGCTTGAAGGGTGTGTGTGGGGGGGATTATCTATATTCTGATGAGAGTCTGGGAAAGTGCTGTTGTTGGCCTAGGTGACCAACTAAAATACATTTGCTCGAAAATGGCAAAATCCTCAATAATGATTAAACCAAATATCATAATAACCCACAAGCCGTCGGACCAGATAGTGTTAAGAGCCTCGTTCAGGTGAGCTAACGAGTGTTTTAACGAGAATGTTCGCGGTGTGCTGATTATTCCCAAGGTCGTAAACACATTGAGAGAGAGAGAGAGAGAGAGTGTGTGTGAGAGTGAGCCAATTACCTAGAAACACTAATTCCACTTAACGTACTAATATCAGATTAACGCAATTCTATATATAAACTGGAACTCTGAGAGAGAGAGAGAGGGGGGGGGGGGGGGAGGGGTAAAAGCAAGGTGAGGGAGGAAGGGGGGGCGGTGAGGCGTAGAATCCTGACTATTTTTGGTGCACCTACTTGTGGTGGTGTGTGGTGCTCTCTCTCTCTCTCTCTCTTTCGTCACACACAAACACACACTCTCTGTCTCACACACACACACTCTCTCTCTCTCCTCTAACCACCCCCTTATCATATTATTATTGTTTTTCATTTACCTCCCTTCCCTCCCTACCCCCCCCCTCCCTCCTTTTTTCATCCCGTGTCTCCCTTGTCTTGTATCTCTTCCCCCCCCCCCCCTAATTTGTCCTTCCCCTTCACCCCTTGCTTCCTCACAAAACCCACTAATTACACTCGGTTCATCTTAACTGGGCTAGAACATAATCTGCCCATAGCAACCGATGTCCTCCTAGTTAATTATGGTCGATTACGAAACGAGTAATATGGGAGATTAATTTCGTGTTCGTAGAGAGAGAGAGAGAAAAAAAAACAGATAGAGAGATAGGGAAGGTATGGGTAGGGAAAAGGGGTGGAGAGAGACAGAGAGAGAGTAAATACCATAAATCTGGCACCGTGGTTCCTTCTTTATGACAGGACGAACAGAGAAATAGGGGGGGAGGGGGGGGGGGGGGGGGGGGAGAGAGAGAGAGAGAGAGAGAGAGAGAGAGAGGAAGGGGCGAAGGATGGAAGAATGGAAATGAGGAAGGATGGAAGGAGGGGAAGGTAAAGGGAGAGAGGTAGAGGAATGAGAAGAATGGAAGAGATAGGTTTAAGAAAAGTTGTCTACATATGGGTGTAGACTGTAGGGTCTGGGGTGGGGCAGATTGGAGGGAAGGAATGAAGGTAGGAAGGAAGGACGGAAGGGAAGGAGGAACGAAGGAACGAAGGTAGGGAGAGAGGAAGGAAGGGAGGAAGAAAGGAAGAGAGGAAGAGAAGGGGGAAGGATGGATGAGTGGAGGTAATGAATGAATGAATGAATGAAGGAAGGAAGGAAGGGAGGGAGTAAAGGAGGGAGGGGAGGGGAGAGGGAAAGGAGACGGATGGTTGAGATACGTTAAGCACAGCTGTGTATACTGTATATGGGTGTAGGGCAGAGTGGAGGGAATAAATGAAAGATGGAAGGGAGGAAGGGAGAGAGGAAAGGAGGGAGGGGAGGGGAGGGGAGGGGAGGGGAGGGGAGGGGAGGGAGAGAGGTAGAGAAAGGGGAGGGAGGGATGAGAGAGGTAGAGAAAGGGGAGGGAGGGATGAGATAGGTTAACAACAGCTGTCTATAGATAGGGTCAGGGGTATGGGGCAAGTCTTGGTATAGGGCACAGAGGAGGAAAAGAAAGAAAGCAGGAGGGTAGGGGAGGGCAGGGCAGGAAGAGGCAGGGAGGGAGGGAGACATAAAAGTAGATAGGTGGGGAGGGAGGGAGGCATAAAAGTAGATAGGTGGGTAGGTAGGGAGGGAGGCATAAAAGTAGATATAGGTGGGTAGGTAGGGAGGGAGGCATGGAGAGAGGAAGGAAAGAAGGAAGGGAAGGATTAATGGGTTGAGAACAGCTGTCTATATATGGGTAGGATCTGGGGTAGGTCAGAATGGAGGGAAGGAAGGAAGGGAGGGAAGGAAGGAAGGAAGGAAGGGAAGGAGAGATGGATGAAGTGAGGGAGGGATAGATGTAGGTAGGTAGAGAGGGAGGGAGGGAGGAAGGAAGGGAGATAGAGAGGAAGGAAGGAAGGGAGGGAAGGTATTGATGAGATGGGTTGAGAACAGCTGTCTACATATATGGGTAGGGTCAGGGGTAGGTCAGAGTGGAGGGAAGGAAGGGGTGGGGGAGGAGGAAGGAAGGAAGGAATGAAGGAAGGAAGGTAGGGATAGAGGTAGGTAGGTAGAGAGGGAGGGAGGGAAGAAGGAAGGGAGACAAATTGGAAGGCATGTAGAGAGGAAGGGAGGGAAGGTATTGATGAGATGGGTTGAGAACAGCTGTCTACATATGGGTAGGGTCAGGGGTAGGTCAGAGTGGAGGGAAGGAAGGAAGGGAGGGAGGAGGAAGAGGGGGGATTAAGAAGGAGGAAGGGAGAAGGCGAGAGAGAGGAAGGAAGGGAGGGAGAGAGGAAGGAAGGAAGAGGTGGAGGGATAGAGGTAGGTAGGTAGGAAGGAAAGGAGAAAGGGAGGGAGGCAAGGAGATAGTAGGGAAA